>JABEVS010000230.1:0-44533 GCA_018290735.1 Coelastrella sp. MACC-549 | reverse complement strand
GGTGGGTGGATCATGGTGGAAGATACCCGCCCCCCCCCCCCCCCCGCAGGAACCCACCATCCAGTGTTGTGTATTGCTGCATGCAGGCACTGAGCTGCAGCGCATCACTGTTGGCACCAGCAGTAATTCCCCCCCATGTGTGTGGGCTCTAACAGTGCTGCAGGATGGTACTATTGTCAGTGGCGATGGCGACGGAGCCGTGCAGTTTTGGGACGGCAGCTTTGGCACTTTGCTCAGCCGTCAGCAGCAATTTGCTGCCGACGTGCTGACCGTTGTCGGCAGCCCTGATGGCAAGTGTGTGTGGGCATCAGGGGTGGACCCCAGGGTGAGAGAGCACCACTACAGCGACAGCAGCAGCACATTCATTGTCACAAGTGTATTAAGGATAGCATGCAAGCCACATCAGCAGCCATCTTGATCAACAAGTAGCCGTGCAGACGTGAAAAGCTGCAGTCCTGCATTGTGTTGTTTGAGTTCATGTTGCTCATTGGGAGGTGGTCTGAGTGTGCTGCAATAGTGCAACAGGACTTTGGCCCTGGCACATGTTGCTGTCAACCTGCTCATGTCAGCCTGTCGGGTGTGCCTCTTCAGGTTGCCACTTTCCACCTGGTTCCAGATAAGGCTGCCGGGGGTGCCCCGCACTGGATGTACGTTGACAGAAAGCAACCTCACACACACGATGTGCGCAGCCTGGCAGTGCTCGAGCGGGCCGAGTTCCACCCCCTCCTGATCAGTGGTGGTGATGACGGGCAGCTGGTGCTGTACCCCCTGGAGCGATTCCTGAAAGAACATCCCACCAGGCAGAGCAAGACACCCCAGCGACCACTGCTGCAGCTGAGCAGCGGCAATAACATCCCAAAGCTTATGCATGTGCAGCAGCATACCATCAATGTTTGGCAGCTGGGCAGAGCGGTGCAGCAGCAGCAGCAATCGTCAGGTGGTCCAGGTGAGGCAGGTGCTGCTGCCAGCATGATAACAGCAGACTACTTGCATCTGGGTACACGTCTTTAAATCAAACCCAGTGCATGGTGTGCAAGGCATGCACAGTCTTCATTCATCGGTGACAGAGCAGCAGTCGTACAGAGGCATCCTCTAGGCTGTGGCCTGTGCACGGCTGTCAGCAGCAAGTGAAGTTGTGAGTGGGACTATGAAAGGGTCAGCTGCCAGCAGTTGACCGTCAGCTAATGCCGTGTTGCATGTTGGCAGCAGCAGATGGCATGTGATGTTTGCCCTGCCTTCTTGTTTGCAGGCCGCCACCATGAAGGGGACCAATGGGACCTTGCTGCCCTGCCAAAACAGGTAGCCACTATTGTCACCAGCAGCGGCCACCACATAGTCACAGCAGCACTGGCTCCTGATGGATCGGCAGTGGCAGCAGCAGATTGCAACCGTCTGCGCATCTTCAAACTGAATACAGCACCAGGCTTGGCAGACGATGCAGGGCCTGAAGATGCGCAACAGCAGCAGAGGCAACAGCAGCACCTGGTGCACAGGGTTAAGGTCCAGGGCAGAGTTGATGGTCCAGTGCTGTCATGTGCCTTCAGCAGTGATAGCAACATATTATATGCGGCAACTGCTGCGGCCAGCTTGTTGGCAGTGGATGTCAGCAGTGGGGAGGTCATAGCCACTCAGCCATTGGCAGAGAGCAGCGTTTCCAACAAAACCACCAAGGCAAATGATAAAGTAGCAGGGCAACAGCAGCAAAAAAACGAACCAGGCCAACGGCAGTCGCAACAAGCTGTTGTTTGGGTGCCAGCAACAGCAGCATATATGCCACGGGTGACTCATCTGGTTGTGGCACCCAACGGCCAGCTGCTGGCAGTGTCTACAGCGTCAGGGGTGGAATTGTACGCCACCCCTGGGTTGCAGCGACGGGCCAAGCTAACACTTCTTGGTGACCCTGCACCAGTAACTGCACTGGCCTTCAGCCCTAACAGCAAGTTTTTAGCTGTCGGGACAGCAGCAAACAGTGTGACAGCCTACAGCAGTGAAACAGGCATGCCTACGCAGTGGTCGCTGAAGAACCATGAAGCAGTAGCAGACTTGTTGCAGCAGCTGCCAGGCAGTGTGCTGGGCCTCTCCTTCAGGCCCACCCCAGCAGAGCCTTTGTCACTGCTTGTGCACTCATCTGGTGGGCTGTGCCACCTGGACATGTCAGCACAGCTGTCAGTTGCCAAGCCACCAGAGAAGGTCCCGCGCAGCAAGAACAACCCTGCAGTGCCACAGGCAGACCCATTTGCTGAGCGGGGCAGAAATGGCCGCCTGTTGAAGCTGCAGCACTGCTGCTTGCTTATGGGTCACTTGACTGCCAACGAGGCTGTGCTGGTGGAGAAACCCTGGCAGGATGTGTTACAGCAGCTGAAACCACCTCTGCACAGGCGGAGGTATGGAACATGACATGCACAGTCACCAAGCTTGTTAGACCTCAACGGTGGTTGTGTAGCCTGGCGGCAGCCTGCTGCTTAGCTGACAGCTGTCTGATGGACAGCTGAATGTGCATCTGCACGTACATACTGTGGTTGGACCAGGGGTTGGAAGTGTGGCCTTGGGTCATCCGGCGCCCCTGCACTGGATGTCACTTGAGATGCTTGCCAATCTCAGCATTGGTGAAAAGCACTCTTGACTCCATAATTCCAGAAGAAGAAGAAGAAGAATTACCCTTTCCGGCTGCAAGGCCTTTGGGAATATGTACTTGGTCAATAATACCAGATGTACTGCACCCGATGGCGTCTGCTATGGCCTGTATGTAGTACATACAGCGTGTTATTACGTACATACGACACATGTCAAGTGGTTTTCAGCTTGTGTTGACCCAAGACTTGTGAGATGTACATGTTAGACCCTTGGATCGTTTTGTCTCTTGGACTGGTTGACGTAAGAGGATCATAACAGATTGCAGGTAGGAAGGAGGTTACTCTTTCTGGCCGCACGGCCCTGGGAAGAAGTACCTGTGGCTCAGCCACACTGGCACACCGTGGTTTGTCCACCCTCAGGCATTACGGCACAATAACCCACTCAGTGGGGTTTCCGCCCGTAAGGAGCCAATTGGTGGCTTATCATAAGCCCCGGGGGCAAAAGAAACACAGACCAGATTTAATCCTGCAGAATGTCTGCTAGTATTGTACCATGGGCTTTGGACATTGGGAATCATTGAGTCAATACTCAAGGCACCTGGCAGGCAATGCAGTGCCTGGCACCTTATGCTTCACTTTCAAGAACTCAAGTGATGTCGTTTGCAAGTTGATACTGCCTTGAAACATGTGTGTACAACCCAACATCAATGCTTATATGCATGATGGCAAGAGTGCACACCTCCATGTAAAAGACAAAAGACATGCAACATGTTGAGATACAATAGCTGCCACTGAATGCGCTGACATGTGTTGGGCACCAGCTGGGTGTGATGCTTGTGCCTGCCTCAGTTGTCCAGCTGATCCTGAGTCTCCTCCATGCACACACTGGAGCAGCAGGCAACCGCTCAGCAAAGTAAGTGAGAACGCTTACTGTAAACTTACTCTCATATGTAGAGAGTAGCTGATAACACTCCAACTGCTGATCAATAAAATACACTTCAACTTGCTGCATGGCTCAATTTCTTTTGCACTGTATGTGGCTCTACATGTTCTGCTATAATTGCCAGCTCACATCAGTTTTGCAAGCTCTCTTGCACATCGTAGGGCTTGTAAGTGGCTGAGCCAGGAAGGTAGGGTCCTGAGCCAGTAATGAGTACAGCATATTGACGAAACTTCTGGCAACACCGACAGGATCGCTGACAGGTGCATACAGGCTGCTTCAGCGCTTGCAGGTGGCATGTGCTGAGGCTCAACAGTAGCCCACAAAAACAACAGCGGTGCACAACTGAGACATGCTGTGCAGGCTGGCCGCTGGTGTACTACAACCCGACTGTGAGCTACAATAGCACATCCCCCAGGCATTAGATTGCTAGCAACATATAGTGGACTTCGACTATATCGCTCTTCAACCATGCACTGACCATGATTAGCGCATGTAGCACTCAGAGGCCCTCTGAGCACACTCTGATCACGTTCTGAGGCTTCCAGGCTGTGTTGCCGCTGGCGGCGGGAGACCAGTTCAGTTGGTATCTGCTGCTGCAGCCGCCTCCAAAGCCTGTATGAAGTCATGCACAAGGTCCTCTGTGTCCTCGATGCCGACAGCCACTCGTATCAGACTGTCATTAATACCAACTGCACGCCGCTCATCAGGTGTGAGCCCTACATGACTGCTGGTGGCTGGCCGTGTGACCAGCGTCTCCACACCACCAAGACTCGGGGCAATCAGCGCCAGCTTCAGTCGCTGCAACAACACAGGCAATGGTGGACACACCATCGCAGACTCGTGCACTATGCGAGCCTGGCTCATATCGCTACCAATAGCTTATGAGCAGATTGTGACAGCTGTCTGCTTGCAAGTGAGTAAACTCCAAATAGGACGTTGCAGTGTTACAGTGGCTACGCTGGCAATCTTCATACGCCCAACCATCACACAAGAGGTAGGATCTACGTAAGCTTCATGAGACGGGCCATTAGGAGGAACCATCGCCTGGCAACAAGCCATCAGGGTGCCGTGAGGGCCCACATAAGAGCATAGGCAGCCGTCCTGCAGTGTGAGATACTAAGCGGCTTGTCACAGGCCTCACCTTCATGAAGGCCTCAGCACCAACGACCCCGCCTTGCACCTCAAAGCTCAACATGCCGCCAGCAGCACCATTGGTGAACAGATCTTGAACCAGAGCATAGCGTGCAGCACTGCGCAAGCCGGGATAGTGCACGGCCGTGACCTGGCACAGCGGCAGACAACAAAGCGGGCTGGCAAGAAATGATGCTACATGGAAGTCACTGCATTGGAACCCACAGCTGCTGGGTTGCATCAGGGCATGCAGTGCTGCACATGCGCACTCTGCTTGTCATGCACTGCGATGCTGATGAACCTGGTGACTTCAGGCTGGCATGTCGAAGTCACAGTAAATGTAGCAATGTATCATGCAGCACGTGGCTTGCTCCTCATCTGTTGCCGGCTGATCTCACTCGAGGATGCTGCTCCAGTGCTGCTGCCAGTGCTGCTGCACTGCAGTTTGCCTGTTGCACCCTGAGTGCAAGAGTCTTGATACCCCGGTGCAGCAGGAAGCAGGCGTGAGGGTCCAGAGTGCCGCCCAGGTGGTTGGCGAGGCCACGAATCTGTCACACAGGAAACAAGCAGAATATCGAGCCAGGCTACCTTGTAACGAATTGCAACTTAATGCACCTTGTGCAGCGTCAAATCTTGCAACTTTGATGTGTCTAGTACATAGTTATCCAGTGTTGCATGATGGACAGCAGCCTGGCCCAGCTGCTGCTCATTGCTGCTTGAAACCCAGCATGTTTGTACAATACAGGCCTGTCCGTTGTGCTGCTCCGGCTGTAGCACACAGCAGACTAACCTTGTCAACAATCTTTTGTGACGCCGCTACAGCACCTGCACGGAAAAAATGCCAGCTGAGCTGTTGGTTGATGCTGCATGACTTGATGCCAGCTGACAGGGATGCAGGCAGACAGAGATGCAAACATTCCACAAACAGGTACTCTATGGCTGCATGCCCCACATTTTGCGGCCAACTGCTGGTGACCAGTGCCTGCATAACCCCCAGCAACAGCACAGCCGCTGCATGGCATACAACTGCCTGCACCTGCAATCAAGTCTGAGTGCCCATTGAGGTATTTTGTTGCGCTGTGCAGGACCACGTCAAAGCCCGGGGTGACAGCTGGCCGCAGATTCACAGGTGTGGCGAATGTGGCATCAATGACGGACACCAGACTGTGCTGCTTGGCAAAGGCCACCACTGCTGGCAGGTCAGGGACCTCCATCAGCGGATTGCTGATGGCCTCAACATAAACCACCTAGCACAAACCCACACACAGCAGCAGTCAGATGTCTACCTTACACCAGGATTGCATCAACAGGCATAGATGCCACCAACTTGCTCTTGGATAATGAATAGCTGCTGGTGTTCCCCGTGGCTTGACATTAAGCAGCAGAGCCTCAACTGAAGGCAGACCCAGTCTGGCCTGTCCACATATGGTGGTCCTCGATGTCTGTCCTTCACCTTGGTGTTATTCTGCAACAGACTTGTCCAGGTGCTGCTGGGCTGTGAGATGTCAATGACAGTGTGGGTGATACCCAGGTCCTTGAATATGTGGTGCACAAGGTCGTGAGTGCCACCATAGGTGGCGGCCTGCAGGAGGTCAGCACAAGCAGTGCAAGCAGTCAACATACAGCTCAGAACTTGATTAACATGGCCAGAGGGGTCTCAAGTCGATGAAACAAAGCCGTTGATGGCAGTGAATCCATAATCAGGGTGGTCTGTCTCCACTGCAATAGTACAGTGCTGCACAGGGACAAGACTATACACATGCTGCAGATGCAGAGGTGTACTTATGCCCTGAGCTCAGGGAGCTTACCTGAATGAGCATGTGATCACCAGCTTTCAACAATGCCATCAAAGTGCTGCTGATGGCTGCCATGCCACTGCTGAGTGCCAGAGCTGCTTCGGTGCCTGTAGAGAAACACCATCAGGGGTACTGTCATGCTACCAACAAACTACGATAAAGACACAAGTACAAGTCAAATAGATTATTTTCAGGCAGCTGGTAGCATTTCAGGGGTTGAATGATCCTGGGAGTCATCGTGATGGGGCTGATCTCTGCCAGCATGATGAAATCATACACAGGTAATGCACAGGACATGAGTACTACCATTTGAGTTTGTAGGTGGACCGATATTACAAACACAACAGCACTACGGGCGATACTATGTTTCTCAGAACGCTTCTAGTACGCCAGCAGCAGTAGCGCTGCAGGAACCATGGACAGAGTTGTTCTGTACCTTCAAGACGAGCTATTTTGGCAGCTACGACTTCTTGTGATGGGTTGTTGAAGCACCTTGTATATCTCACATCATTGTAGGTTTCCTCTTCACCTGGTGCGCATGTCGTTCAGTTGCAAACATGATCAAGAACTTAGCTGCAGCTCCAGGAGCGACTGACGTTTATGTAGCGTACCAGTAATCACAAACGTCGATGTCTGAAATATTGGCATCACAGCTGCGCCATTAAGGCGCGGTTCGGGCTCCCCCGCATGTACGCACAATGTGCCGGGCTTCATCGCCCTCAGCCTACGCAGTACGTCACTGACTCTTCAGGGCGAAAATCACATACACGTGAAGTTGTGGCGTGTATTGCAAGGGCTAACAAGCGAAGCCCTGTGCTACGTAAAGCGTGCGGAGAATGATAACACCCAGGCAAGGTGTTTGAGTTTTAGATTCAGTTAGGAGCTGTAGATGCTAGTATTGACCATAGTGATTGTTGACTTTCAATAATCTGAGACCGTCAGATAGCCATGTATACATGACTGTTACAAGGACTTCCAGGGCTGCGGTGGAGCTTATACGCAGCTGTCACAGCATGAAATCATTGACAACATATAGCGTACCACCAAACGTACCCTAGCGCAGTCAGCCCAAGTCGCTGGCATCAAGAGCTGCTATGTTACTACTTTCCACTGGCTATGACCACCTGCAGTCAGCATTCACAGCAGACAGCCGCTGCAGTGCGATGACATCTCAGCCCGTGCTCACAACTGCAGATGTCCATGTGAGCAGTCAAGAACGCTTGTGGGACCCGAGAATTGTTCCTAAACCAGAGAGCAGGATTTGCAGATCCATGTTGGCTGGCTCAGCAGACGCTCACAGGTGCCAGCCCCATCTTCTGCATGATGCGCTGCTTCCTGCATGAATGCATTTGGCACAGTCAGAGCAGTTTACAGGTGGCAAGTAGAAACAGAACACTGGCCTATGGTTGTCTGGCTCATGCAAGCTGAAGTAGGGGCCTTCTCACAGTTGAAAGGCCTGTAGTGCTGACTTCACTAAGTGCTGATGCACAGGGCTGTCATCGTGGCATTGGGCTTGTCCGCTGGACTGACCTGGACAGCTTTGTATCTTGGCTGGACAGCAGTGGTACATCAGCTGCATCAGATGTGTCTTCATTGCAGGCGGGGCTGCTGTCCTCTGCTGGCTGCTGTTGTACATCTGCCGCCTTGCGCTTGCCACCAGCCTTCCGGCCCTTCCCTACAGGCTCATTGCCGCAGCCTGGGCGCTGACGAGTCTTGTGTGTCGCGCGGCTGCCCTTGCCGGCATCACCCTGAACACATGTGACCTGGGTCAACTTACAACATGGACAATGCTAGGCAGCGTGCAGGTGCAGGCAAAAGTTGTGCTGAGCACCGTCAAAGCACCGCATGACGTGTGTACTTACAGCCACTGGGGAACAGCAGCGTGTTGCTCACCTTGTCTGAGGGTGCAGCATCCTCCAGCTCCTTGCTGCTGCCAGTCTCCTGCTGCTGCTGATCATCGCTGCTGTGGCGGGCACAGCAGGCCCCTGTCTGCTCACTGGCATCACTGCTGTCTGTCTTCAGCCATGCACCCCAGCTGTGTTGCAGCTTGCGTGCTGCAATCTCATCTGTCGTCTCACCTGCTCACAACAAACAAACAGGGCTTCGCTGACACACTGCTTGTGGAGTTGACAACACCACAGCAGTGTTTCATTCCATACACAGGCAGCATTTGCTGGTATTTTCTGATCTGGAAACTCTTAAGGTAGAAGCCGATGCACAGCAGCTGCACATCAGACAGTTGGGGACCAGCTCAATGCATTACACTGGCGATATTGTTGCAATGCATGCTGATACTCATCATTCAACAACTGCTGAAACCTGTCTTGTATGGCTGCGCTGAAAACATGGCTCTTTCCTTTTACAGGGCATACTCACCAGTCACAAGATGCACCAGATAATCATGAACATTGTTGAAGCCAGCATCACGTGCAAGCTTTACCACCTGATGAGTTGGCTCCAGGCCAGCCTGGCAACAAAGCAAGCAGCAACAGACTGAGCTTGTTACTGTTCAAAGCGCACTGGGCACTAGATCCAGACCACCGCAATCATCTGCAAGAGGTGTGCTGTTGAGTACATCAGTGGTCTCAGCATGCCCCTCACCTTCTTGCGACAGGGCCCGCAGTTGCAGCAGGTCACACAGCCTGGGCCACATGAGCCACGGCAGGCTGGGCACCACCAAGAGTCACTGGCGTCAGCTGACTCACAATCCTCACCATGACGGTTCTTCAGGCACTTGGCGCTGCACAACAGCAGTGTAGGTACTGATCTGACGAGAGAGAGCATCAAAGTGACTGGCAGCATCCTTCTACATTCATCTCTTCCAGATGGTGCCGTGACAGAACTTGTCAAGCATAACGAACGGGTGGGAGTCTGAAAGCGATCGTCATCGTGGAATCGGGTGGATACCCCTTTCACTGGCATATGGGATGTGATGTGACATGTTGACAGTCCTACACACAGTCCATGTCACATCCAGGCCACTCTGCTGGAGCTCGTCTCAGAGACGTGCTGTGATTCCAGTATTGTGCAGAACCCACCAGAATGACAGTGGCATACGTTTCCCATTGCCACAGCAGGGGTTCTTGCAGGTAACATGATCCTCCAGTGTCTTCTGGCGACACCTGCAAGATCAGTCAACTGTCAGCATGATTCCCCTGTTGAATGCGGGAAGCATGTATTTCTGCTTCTTACTCACCAGTGGCAGGTCACGCCGTGCTTAGAATCATAGACACGACCACCCTGCAGCAGGGGCAACCAACGGTCATATTTCAACCCTGCCTCGCGATGCTCTGATGCAGGAGGCCATTGAAAGCTTTACCTGTATCCGGACGCCCTTTCCACTGTCTATGGGCCCTCTCTGCTTGCCGGCTTTGTTGACGCTGCTGCGCTTCGATTCCATCTTGAGACGTAGTCTTTCAGCATGCTCTGCATCTAGCGACATGCCCTGCAGCAGAGAGCTGGTCAACAATAATTTTGTTGGGAGTCATCCTGTAATTATAGACTCTATACCTTGATGCGCTCGCTGTAGTCAACAGGAGTCCGTTGAAGCTTGAAGACTGGTAAACTTTCTGCATAATTGACAATCTTGTATGCCCTTTCAGAGCGCCTAGCCTCCACTGGAATAGTGTGATCTTTGGGTTTTTTCACACGCTGCTTCTTGCTTGGTTTGAGGGCCTCCAGCTCAGCTGCTGCTTCGCTGAGACCAAGCTCCTGCACGACAACCAGAGGTCACAGCTAGCGCGGCACGTGGTCTCAACAAAAGCTGCTGAAAGAAGAAAGTACCTGAATCTTCAACTTGTTGGCCCTGATGCGCTCCTCCCGTTCCAGTTCATAAGCACACTTCTCCGCCATCTCTACGTTGGTATCAGCTCTGTCAGGGGCGAATGTGCCGCCAACAAACAAATGAGGCACAACGGTAAGATGATCGACCTCGATCAAAGCACCCAGCGGTGGTCCTGCGGTATTTTGCCGGGCTTTTCTCTTCGAAAAGTGACACCCCATATCGGTTCGCAATAACCAAAGGTATGGCTGACTAAATGTTCAACATAGTTCAGTGGCATGATCAAAGCCAAGCAAAACCGTAGAGCATCACGCGCAGGTCAAGTCGAAGTGGCCAGTGCTGCATTCGAAAACCGCTGCTCGTACGTTACGGCACGCATATTTAAGCATACTCAGCACAATACTATCGCCATCGTCAGTTGGAGAGGCCGCACGGCCTGCCACGGGACGCTACTTCTTCTTCAGTATCATCACCAGCCTGAAAGCGTCCTCATGCGTCAAGGAAACGCCTAGATCTAAATCCCCATACACTCCCACAACCTGTAGAAAAACCAATTGCAGTGTCAGCGTTGCAAGGGCACGCTAGCGCGAGCGGAGCATTCCTGTTTGGCAGCTACTCTGCTGCCCAGCACATAACCCTCAAAGCGCGTAGCTGGCCTGCAGCTGATGGGCAAAGCGGGGGCCGCCACACCTTGGCAGTCGCCACAACTGACTTGGGGCTGCTGGCAGCCAGTGGCTGTGAGTGGATAGCGTGCTCTTGACCAGATCATGTGCTTACCTCGAGGCCATGCATCATCGCGAGCAGGTCAATCTCTTGAGTGGTGAACTGCCGATACGAAACCACCTCTTCCATCAGGCACTCGTCCATCTCGCCATCCTTCATGGTATGAATGCTGACGGTCCGGTCCAGCACCTACCAGCAGTTGAGACGGAGGTGACAGCGGAAGTAGCAGCTGCAATGGATGCTGCTACAAGACGCTTGGCCATACCACGCTGTAACTAGGACATGCATGAGCCAGCAGTCGTGACCTCCTTGCTGAGCAACGCCACTTGGCAGCTAGCATACTGGTATTGGTATTGCAACAACACTTCATTGCGCCTCGTAGCCACTGGCTTCTCTGCTCTTGCTGCCGCACCATGGGCTTGTTACCTGTGTTTCTGGATCAAAGACATCAACATCAGTTCCCCAGACCACCATCATCTGCCGGTCTGGCTTGTCCACTTCCCACATCTCAGCACCAGTGTCTTGCAGCAGCAGGGACCCATCAAACAGATCACCTGCAGTACAGATGTAAGGAATGACTTACCAGCTGCACATGTTGGTGAGGTACAAAGCTGCTGCAGTACAACAGGCCAGGCCAGGTTCCCCTTGCCGTCTGGGATCCCACATGCAGGGTCTCAGTACCCGGCAGCAACTAAGGAATGTACCCAATGACAACATCTGACAGCCAATATCATCAGTGCCCAGTTGCTGGTCATGCAGTGCAAGCCGTCCATGTTGTCAGCTTTGCCAGGGCCCTGCTGTCTGCGACTGCAATTGATGCATCGTCTTCGCCCCTTCCTGTGCTCACCCGGGTGTGCCAGCTCCAGCACAAACAAACCTCCATGCCGTAGGTGCTTGGACACTTGAGCGAAGCAGGCACATGCTTGCTGATTGTCCAGCATGTGCGACAATGTGCCCAGCATACACAGAATCATATCAAATTTACCCTGCATATCCTGCTGGATGCAGGAGCAGCCACACCAAAAATAGAGTGGGAAGAGTCTGGAGCTGATTGCTGAGTAATGAGCCATGCATCATGATCATGTTCTTCTCAGGTTGCCTAGGCACCTCAACTCATTACAGCTGGTGCAGGGTAACTGTTGTGCTGCCATCAGTTGTACTGCCTTTGCAGGTGATGGTGCAAAGGTTTCCCCACCTGCACTTCAAACTGGGTCATATCTGCTAGAGCTGTTGTGATGTGCACGCCTGCCGCGGCAGCTTTCTTGTTCGCAAACTCAAGCATCCCTGCATTTGTGTCGAGTGCCCAGGTCTGGACCTTGCGCTTGGCCAGCTGCACTGCATGATTGGCTGGACCGCACCTGTTGAGAAATGTTATTGCATCAGCAGTGAATATGCTGCATACCTTACGCTGAATATCTGGACGACCAAATGCCACATACAGCAGTCCAACTGCCTGGCATGCAGAATGCCGGACACGAAGCAGCACAGGGAAGGCTACTTGCAACTATGGCCGCTGCTGGTCCATTGCAAGCACACTGATAGCAGGTCTCCAACACATTGTGGCAGAGGGGTCTTTACCGCTCTCACCCCAGCTCAAGGGCTGTCTGTGGCTTGCCATTACTCGGAGCATGTCGCTGGTAAGCACCAAAAAGAAAATTGGCCTGACCCCAGGCACAGGGCAGCAAACGCCAGCAGTGTTAGCTGCCTACTTGGACTGTTCCCACGGTGAGCAACGACTACGCTGTCCTCACCTCTGCCTGGAAGTCCCTATAGCTGAAGGCATCATCATACAATTGCGGCTTGTCATAAATTGATCCTGCTTGCGCAATCGTCTCTGTTGCTGAACTGCGGCGGTACACTGCACTGGCCCCTGCAGCATGGCATTAGCGCTCTGATACTGCTGGTGCTACTGTATGCCACCACTGCCAGCCGTTGGTGGCACTGGTAGTGTTTGCAAGACTTGCCCCTGCTCACTAGATGTTCTTCTCAGCTGTGCAGGCCACAGGCAGCCAGATCCAAACAGCAATTGTGGCATAGTCTGGATCATTCGATACGAATTACTTCTTAAACTAGCCTGTGCCATAATCAACGATAAGAAGCAGGCCCCAATGAACAGCCTGGTGTCGTGGGTGGCAGCAGCAGCAGCCAGATGACAACGCAGATGCACAGAGTGCAATGCAAGG
This sequence comes from Coelastrella sp. MACC-549, assembly GCA_018290735.1. Classification (NCBI taxonomy): domain Eukaryota; kingdom Viridiplantae; phylum Chlorophyta; class Chlorophyceae; order Sphaeropleales; family Scenedesmaceae; genus Coelastrella; species Coelastrella sp. MACC-549. Next base: position 31,403 of record JABEVS010000230.1, on the reverse strand, counting down.
CTTGGACCAACTGAAGACGGCTTGTACACATGTTTCAAGCGACGATGTTCAACATGCAAGCGGCCACTTTGTTATCAGCTATACCCCTTTGTTGGTATGCACCAGGAGCAAGTCGGAGCATCCAAGAGTAAACCGTGCATAAATTCAAGGTTGAATGATCGTCGACTGAGTCGGTCTCGGACCTCCTGAGCTATTCAAACTGCTTTGGGCGCACATTGCTCTCGCGCAAGCTTTCTTGAACACGCATCTTCTTAAACATGTACTATTTCTGTCGGGTGCGTTATTGAACTTGTGCTGTCACCGCACGACTTTCAAAGAGCAAGGAGGTAGGCTGCTGGTGTGTGTTTCCTGCCTTGCGCATGTTGCAAGAGAAAGTCAAATTGTCAACATACTCACTTTCTTTTCGTGACCTGCATGCAAGCTGCTCAGACCTTGTTTCAGTAAGTTCTTAGTGGGACAAGTTGCATGCCTTCTTCCTGCTCACCGTCATTGCTCCTCACTTCTCTAAAAGAACAGGGGTCCTCCATGTTGCTTGTCTGCTGGTTTCTCATGTGTCATGTTCGCCAGATCTCGGATGCCGCGCATATCAAGCATCAACAGCATCTCCAAGGCCTCTGCTACCCTTGCAGCATGTGCAGAGGCAGTGAGCGAAAGTGCCAACGGCATAGGCAATGGGCTGAGCAGCCTTTCACGTTTACAGAAGACGTATTCTGGCTTTGGTGAAGGAGTGTGCACCTGTGCCAGGTGCATGCGCCGAGCGGGACCCATCAGGGAGGATGTTGAGTGAGTCCTGCAGCTGAGCTCTTCCACGAGGAGGCCATCCCTTCAACAAATGTTACATGGCAGTGGGCTTCAACGATCAGCCATGACAGTCAGTCGGTGACTTTGTCAGCAGCGTTGTGTTCAAAAGCACAAGTATGCGATCAGCAGGCTCTAACATACCCGTGGCATACAGCAGAGTTGCTGGTCAGGCTGAGCATTCCTCTCTATGCCTGCAGGAACAAGCTGGTGCAGATTACATATGCTCTTGCAAATGTTTATGATGATTCTCCAGACCTGGAAGTTCGTGTTACAGATGAGCACCGGGCACGAGCAGAGCAGATGATGGCATGTGTCGAGTCGGGGGATGTAGCAACACTCAGAGACGCTTTTCTGGAGGTAAATGCACAGCCTTGCAGCAGCAGTACTCAATTGAAGCTGATCAAATGTGCAAGAAGCTCGATAGATGTTAACATAAGCTTGATAGGTTTCAGCAGATTGTCAGTTTGAAGCAGACTGTGAGCAAAGCAGTTGCTGCTGTATGCCCTTCCTGTGCCAATCTAGCATGTTGCAGAGCTATGCTTCCTGCATGCCCCTCATCAGTTGTTATCATGTTGTTGCACCTGCCATTTTATTTATTGCGGCAGGTGGAGGAGCAGGAGAGTGAGGGAACCCTGGAGGGTGGAACAGCCACAGAGATCGCAACATATCTCATCATCAGTGCAGCACAGGTCAGCACACCCGCGTCAGTGCACCGGTATTATTGCTGGTGACATCTGTCAGCAGTATTAGAGACCTGATTTCATCTCAGTGGTTTATGGTGAAAGCTTGGAGCTAGCAACAGCCGTGCTGTCATGTAGGAGGTGAACAGTCCTGTGATGCCCCTAGGTCACCTCAGCTTCCACAAAGCGTTATTGAGCCGCTTCTGCAGTTGGTGGCCACAGCAACATTCATGCTTATGACGTGTGCTACTGCTGTGCTGTAGGTTGGCCAAGCCGATGTCATCAGGTTGCTTGCAGAATGGGATGCTGATATGGAGGAGACCGACAGCATACGGCGGGGCAGGCCACTCATGCACGCTGCAAACAATGGGCACACAGCTGCAGTGAAGGCCATGATAGAGTGCGGGGCAGACGCGGAGGCGACAGATGATAACGGATACACAGCTCTCATGGTGGCGGTGTTCTCTGACAGGTATGGATCACAGGGCAGCAGTGGCAGTGTATCAAGCAGGACCAACAGACCAGCAGTATTGCCAGTGTGGAATGTTGTGCTTCCTGGGTGGGGCAAAACACTCCACAGGCCGTAGATTGTCAGCTGGCTGATGCACATCTTCCACGTGCCTCGGGCACTCTACCTGCTGCCTGCCTCAACAGGTCCAGTTCTGCTGAGGTGCTGGTGGATGGCGGAGCGTGTGTTGATGCGCAGGACCGTGCAGGCCGCACAGCTCTCAGCTACGCAGCAATGTACGGCAGTACTGACTGCATTTACCTGCTGGCAGCGCGTGGTGCTGATGTGGGTCACATTGATGCTGATGGCAACACCCCGTTGGAGCTTGCAGAGGGGAGTGGCAGGCAGTCGGCAGTGGATGCACTCAAAAAGCTGCAGCTGCGGGTCAAGATGCAGGAGAAACGCAAGGTGGGGCCCAGTGGCCTAGGGGTCTGTGGTCTGCAGTGCAGGGTCAGCAGCCCTACAGTGTTCAGGCAGGGATGTTGATGTACAGTGTGCGGCGCTCACATGGGCTCGTCATGGGCAGGTGGACTGCTGCACTGCATGCTTGTGCATTTGGTACCGTGTGCCATATAGCCGCCATTGTTTGTGTGCCAGCAGGTGAAGGCCAGCAAGGGCCGCAGCGGCTGCAGTGACCTGGATGCTGCTGCTTTGGAGGCCAAGGAGGCAGAGGCAGCACGGGCAGCTGCAGAACTGTTAGAGCAGCTGGAGAAAGAGGAAGCAGCAAAATCAGCAAAGGCAGCAAAGAAGAAGAAAAAAGGTAACCACCTGAATGGCCGCTGGCTGGTTGCACGCGGTACTGCTGTTGGCGCAGCCGCAGACAGAGTGGCACAGGGGTTCCATCTGCCCACTGACCCAGTAGCTGGTGCACATTACTTGTTGGTGGTCTTACAAGCTTGTTGGTGGTCTTACAAGTCAGAGTGGTGTGTTTGGCGTGCAATGTCTTGGCCTGCAGGCAAAGGCAAGTCGTGTGCTGCTGATGCTGATGCATCTGAGCCACAACAGCAGGAAGATGGGTCAGAGCTTTCAGGAGCAGCGGACCAAGACAGTTGCACCCAGCTTCAGCAGCAGCAGCAGCAGCAGCAGCACTTTGTTGCGAGCAGACAGCGGCGTCAGCAGCAGCTGCACCAGCAGCCGAACGGCATGTCTCACAGCAGCAGTGCCACTGCCGAATGGCCCAGTCAAGGGGTGTTGCCTGAGCTTGAGGACAGCGCAGCATCCAAGGCAGCTGACAGTAAGCACCCAAGGAAGCAGCCGAAGCAGTCGGCATCAACATCCCCTGGGGCAAGTGGCAAGGAGCAGACTGCTGCAGCTGATGCGCTGCATGACACTGACCCAGGGATTGGTCAGGACCATTTTGGTAAGAAACATCAACAGAGCACCTGGCAAATGCACAGCACGCAGCAAATTTTGGCATGCCTGATTGCAACACTCCTTTGGCAATGATAGAGGTTTGATACCGTCTAGTATAGCTGTCAGCACAGCAATCCACTTGATGTGATCAATTGCAGCTGCTATTATGTCACAATGTATATTAAAAGGTGATGCCAAGTTCATTACATATTTCCTGTCAGAAGCTGCAAAGCAGTATGAAATGCAGCAGGGCAATGTGTGTTTTGCAGGTGGTGATGATAGGTGTGGTGGTGTTGATGCTGCAGCTGGTGCAGGGCCTTCAGAGTCTGGCGGCCAGCTGGAGCTTCTCAGACATCAGTGGGAGACCTTGTTGGAACTGGCAGCACGCTGCAAGGACAGGTCACAGCAGCCGACCATGTTGGCCAGGTGGGCTGCCTGATGCCAGAGGACAGATATGTGCCTTATTAGCAGATGCAGCGTGACAAGCAGGCCGCGATGGATGGTCTCTTGTGTGGCCAAGCTGTATGCTATGTTTTGTCCGACTCAGGTCACTCCGTCACGGGCTTCCAGGAAAATGACCCCAGATCACCAAAGGCTGCTCAATGCATTAGATTTGCTGTGCAACACGTCTCTAATTCTCCCATATGCTTTTGTGGACAGGGTTGCAGAGATGCTGCCCCGCTGTAGTGACGCCGGCATCAGTGTGAAGTACGGGCGCAAGGTGCTGCAGCGGCTGCAGGCTGTGGAGCCAGCTCGGCGGGCGCTGCAGGCAGCACTCTCTACACAGCCCTGCTCCTGTGACGAGCTTGAAGCAGCTCTCACTGCCTGCAAGATCTGCAGGTGTCTTCTGGAGGAGGACCTGCTGCAGGTGCGATGGGCCGCCTGAGGGAAAGGTGCTGCCTGCCTGTCATGAGCGCTCCAAGCTGGTGCAGCTGCTGATTGGTAAACATGGAATACTCTGGGAGCACACAACATGTAGACCTCAAGGTGCCAGTTGACCTGAATGTGACACAATGGTGTGCGTCATATTGAGCTATGCTGACATCATTTTTTTGGTCATGTGCTTCATTCATTTGTTCAGGTGGCTGAGGATGTGATGGCCCATCTCGTCAAGAAGCAAGAGGAGATCAGGCTGCAGCAGCAGCAAGAGCAGCAATGCAATCAGTTGACCCAGCCGCAGCGAGATCAGCCGCTACAGCAGCATATGGAGCAGCAGCTGCACACAGGACGACAAAGTCATTCTCATTGTCAGCAGCACCAGCAAGGCAATCACAATGCTGATACCATTCAAGGCAATGGCGTTTTGCATACAGCACAAAGTGGCAGTAACAGCAGTGTGCCAGATGCAGCACGCAGGCAGACTCCACACGCTGCAGGTCAACAACAGCAGCAGCAGGCAATGCACTGTCAGCCACAGAGGGTGCAGCAGCAGCAGCAGGAAGCCAAAGCACCATCGGCTGTAAAACTAGCTCCCCTGCAGCTACCACAGCAAGCCAAGAGCTATCTTGCTGTACAGCAACAGCAGCATGCAAGCCTACAAGCGCAGCAGCAACAGCAGCGGCTGTTGGGTTCCCAGCAACAGCAATTGGCCACAGAGGTGCACCAGCGGATCTCTAGCACTCCAGGAACCCCTGTGTCATTCTTGCATCAGCAGACGCATGCTGTGCAGCAGACCCCGCAGCAGCCGATGCAAGCACAGCAACAGCAGTTTGACCAGCAGCTGCTGCAACCGCGTCTCCAGCAGCTGCTATCCAAGTCTGCACATGCCGTGCCTGTCAGCAATGCCGTGCCCCTGCCTGACCGTCTACCAACCCATCAGCAGCAGCAACAGCAACGTACATTCAGTCAACTTCAGCTGCTTCAGCAGCAGCAGCAGTTATTTGCCTCGCACATGCAGGGCAGCCAGCAGCAGCCAGGATATGGCCAGTTGCAGCGGCAGGTGCCTGGAGTGCTAGGCGCTTCAGGCCTGCACCCAGGACTCATGAGCCCAACTCCCGTTGGTACACCACCAGCCATAATAGGATCGCCACGAATGAGGCCACACCAGATGATGCCATCCATTTCACAGGCTGCTGTCCGCTTGCAACAGCAGCAGCAGCTGAGTAGCACTTACTGGCCACCCAACAGGCCTGGTTTAGTGCAGCCATGTGCATTTGGTTCTGTTGGGCAGCCAGTTGCTGGAGTTACAGCACTCAATAGCCGGCTGTCAATGGAGATGTTGCCGTCTGGATCAGGGCTAACAGCCAGAAGTGATAATCTGGCAGCAGCAGCAGCAGCAGCAGCAGGGGCAACAGTACACATGGCGCGCAGGGGCAGCTTGAGCACCCCTGCAGGTCCCGGGATGTCTGATGCTGACGTCCTGGACGATCTTATGCATCCTGCTTATGCAATGGCCAACGCATTGCTGTCTGATGACGAACAGGATAGTCATGGGCCTGTGCTGGCGGAGTGTAGTGTATGCCAGAAGAACAAGTGCGACACTTGTTGCTTGCCTTGTGGTTGTTTGTTGATGTGCCAGGGATGTGCGGCTGTGTGGAAGCAGAGGGGTGAGGCCTGCCCCATCTGCACAACTCCTTTGGACGGCTTTGCCCTGGTTTGAACCACTGGTGGTGTTGAGCATGACATACACCGCATGCCAGTGGTCTGCCGGCCCTTGGCTCACCTGTATATTGTGGGTACATTAAGGAGGTGAAAGGCCCCTCATATGCGCATGCTGTGTTCCGCGAGATTGATGTCATGCTCGGTGCCGGCTTGCGCCACCGTGGCGTGATTGATTTGAGTCATTGATTGTACTGGCAGTAGAAGTTGTCGCGCGTTCCGAACGAGTCGTGACAACAGCCCTGGAACGGCCACAGTAGTGCGCTATACCGATGTCAACCACCGGCATATGGCATGACTATGCTGGCGCTTGTAGCTTGCTTACACGTGATCACATCATACTGTAATGTAGCACAGTCAGACAATCAACACGGACACGTCGGTGATTGCACTACTGATATTATCATGATCAGTAATGCCGGACCCCGGGCCTGCAGCTGCACCTCAGAGTCTGATACAAATTCGATGGCCCTAGGCCTGTAGCTAGGCCTTAACATAAGCCAGCAGTCTAAGGTTCAAAGGCCCTTGAGGTCGGAACGGGTACCATTCTTCTCCTCCTGGATATCTGCAGTCCATCTGCCAGTGGTGTCCAGGAAGTTAGCCCAGATTCTTGCTAAAGTTTTCTTAAGCATCTCTTTGTGGTGCTTGGGCCCTGCCATACGTCCGCCGTAGTACGCGGCGCGTCGTACCGTAATAGCACGTATCTGTCACTGATGAGTACGCCGGTTTTAGATGAAAAGTAATCTTCTAAACCATCCCGGCGACAGTCCGACTAATAAAGTTGGCAATGTATGCTTGCGAGCCACAAATGGCTCACTTGCTGATGGCGGGACTGGTTAGCTAGCTCAATGGGGCTTATTCGGTCGGCAATCAAGTACAGCGAGAGACTCAGCCGGAAGTTTCAAATCATGGCCATTGTTGCAGGATGCTGTTGTCGGCCCCGGACCGATGTCATGTACCGTACGGTAAATCATCAGATGTTGGACCCCGGCCCGGCGGTCGGACTCTGCCCCGACACGGAGCTGGCACTATATTGGCAATATGCAACGTTTGAGGTTGCGTGAGTCACGCTCCGCTTGGGGAAATGCTGCTAGTTATCTGCCACAGGACATGCCCGGGCAACGGCCCGTCAAGGAGTGCATGCCACGGCATGCCAAGGTTGCGACAGGTCTGGATATTTTGCAGGCCATATGGCCTATGCATGGGCGACCTTCAAGATTCTGAGAGATCCCGGCGGGATTCTACTAGTGCCACCGTCAGCCTCAGTCAACCCGACCAGCTTGGTCACAATATGCCCCACTGGGGCATGGCATTCAATAACAGTTGAACTGCATCCGATGCCATGACGATCATTGTGATAGATCACAGACACCTCGACTCCTATCCACCATGAAACAAGTTACAGCACAGGTGGTCACCGGGTGAGTAGTACAGCTCTCATACTGTGTAGTACCTACTGGCTCTCAGGCTAATATACACCAACTTACTCATACTACTATAGTGTCAATTGATTGCAATCGGATTGTAACTGCCACTGAGCCTCATTGAAGTGTACTTGCAGTACACCAGTGTGACCTTGGTGACCATCGGCAGGTGGCTCACCACTGAGCCCTTACGCCATTCAGAGAGCTGCAACCTACGGCTACTCAGCAGTCAAGGTGAATACATTGATGCATGCATCTCACAATGCCCATGCCATGTGCCGTACAGGCTAACTTGCCGCCAGAAAGGGTGGCCTACCCAAAATAAGGCTCTCTTGAAAATCTTCTCTCAGAGGATCATATAGGGTATGATGTCAGGCAGCCCTACTAGAGCCAGAGTGACTCTGGCACAACCTGCGTCAACGATTGACTCTGGAGGCTCAGATCTGCACGTACACTCGACTAGATGAAATATTGACAGTATCATAAGTCTTCTCTGGGCCAGGGCGGCCTGATGCTGTTAGGCCAGCAGAGGTCCTTATAGGCGACTCCCAGGAACCCCAAAAGGCGGTTTCTTTCCAATAAACACAACGGATGTGCTGCAGGAAATGCAGGCTGAGGTATGTCCCAACTTGTAACATAATCATAGCATCTGTTGTCTGCGCTAGATGTCTGAATCATATTGTACGCTACAAATCCACACTCTGAAGTTCAAGCCTCGAAATCAGGCTTGCAAGCAACAACCTGCTGCCAGAGAAGGTCTCCAAAGAAGCACAGGGCGAAGTATTGCGTTTGACACCTGACAGAACAGCCGTGAAATATACTGTGTTGACTGCCACATATTGGGCCACACACAGCAGCACAAGGTGACCGGTGCGAAGTTTTAATATCTTTCTTGTTCCATTTGGCCCCCATATCACATAAAGGCTTGCTCATCATCAGCCCAGGGTGAGCTTCTGCATGCGAGCACAAGGACCCTGTCATGTTCTGCTGCAGCCATGCAGTATCACTTTCCATGTAGCGCTCCTGTTGTGAAGAGGGGGTCATTACTGCAATCAGGCAGCGCTCGCTCTTTGTTTGTGCATGCAATCTCACAGGGCTGGTTGGTTACACGCCTCATGGATGTAAAGCCTGCCAATAGGAGTCTGATCAACGGACTTTTATGATTCACCTGCAGCAATTGACTGGGGCTTTGACAGCCAGCTGTGAAAGATCTTGACTTGTGATTGAAGTCCAGAACATCTGGGGCACTTCCTGATCTGTTGGGCTGACTTCCTCCGCCTACAGGCCGCTGCTGCTGAGATTCTGCAGGCAGAAGCAACAGGCTGTGGTTTCAGCGCTGACTTGTTGGAGCTTGAGAGTGTGCTTTACAGCAGTCTCCTGCTGACAATTGCTGCTCCTCACAGCACAGTGTTGTCTGTGAAGGGCTCACCCGCAGTCATCTCTGGAGGTGGTGCCGCATGCTGCCTGCCCTTCACTTGCCCTGTATTTCTACCCTGTGAGCAGCCCTTTGCTTGCTGTCGATTGGCTTCTATACGTGATGTACAAGCAGCAGGGTGAAACAAAAGCGAAATAGGGTGCAAATTTGCCCATCAACATGAGTGCTGCATAATGTGAAGCAGTGTGTGCTGCAATACACACTCTAGTGGGCTCGAAACTGCAGTGTGCACTGCTGGGGCACAGACAACCTGCAGCATATAAGCAACAAAATGGGTTTGACACAGGTGTACCCGCAGCCCACCCTGTTGCTGGCGGCTCTGGTTTGATGGCCATGGTATGTCTGCAAGCATCAAGTGCAATGGTGCCCAGCTCACATTGCTCACCTTGGTTGATGTTAGTCCCTAAGCTGCCCAGGGTGGGTGAGAAGGTCTTGATTGCCAGTGGCTGGAAGATCTTATGAGCTGCAGCTGGTGGCCTCCTCTCCTCAGATGATGTGAGGGGCAGGCGCTCCCAGATGGGGACATAGGGCTTGGTTGTGACGCAGGCAGCAGCACGAACACTGGAGCATGCGGCAACATCGCCATGCTCACCATCGCTGTCGCCTCCAGGGTTGACCACAGCTAGTCGGCTGACGTGCCTGTAGGCAGAGTCCACCAACGCAGGCAGCACGACATCATTGCCACACAGTATCACCACAGCTGCAATATCTTGTTGTGGAGCAGCTGCTGCTGATGTTGGGTGTTGTGAGTGCCTAGGCACATAGTGATGCGCACTTCAACCTCTGCCAACCTGTGCCAGATCTGGGCTTGAATAACAGACAAAGCAAGAACCCCTGTAAACAGTGCAACTTGTTGGCGGCTTGCTGCGGCTGTGGCAGCAAGCTCTGGTGTGTCACCTGGCCCCATCCTCATTGTGTTTGATGACGAAGCGTTTGGGTCGTGATGTGGTGGAGTCATTGCCTCCAGCACCACCTGCACAAGATCACTGGACGACGTCAAGGTGATGTGCTGTCCCCATGAAGATGACACTGTTGCCAGCCAGGGGATGCAGCACTGGACTGAACAAGTCTAGAACTCACCAATGCTTGATGTATTGTTGCTGCTGTAGCTGCCAGTCACCACAATGCTGCCTTGCTTACTGCTGCGTTTCTTGGTTCGTCCTGCCTGGCCACTGGCGCCTGCAACTGCTTCAACACCCTGGCCAGTGGTAAAGCTGCTGCGGCTATTTGCACCGTCTCCTCCTTGTCCCTTGTTATCATCAAGTATGACATTATCAACGATGACACATGTGTGTGCCGTGTCTGCTTGCTTGGTGATTCCCTGGATCTTCAGCAGCTTCCTATGGGCCTTTTCCCTTGCAGCTGCTGTATCAGCTGCAGCGTGAAAGGGCAGGTGGCTTGAGGAGAAATCACAAACATTTGTATGAATTTCACATGGTAAGTTGTGCTGCAGTGACCATGTCCGCAGCACACCCCATCGTCACACCTGTCGTGCTTTGAAGCTTTTGGCATGTTCTGTTAGATGTAGTCTCCTCCTTTTGTGGAGTACTCAAACCCGGCAGAACCAGTCTTATCTGCAGAATTGTTGTCATGATCAGCCATGTTTCTGCACAAGGCTCCTATAACTAGACCCATCGTTGTTGAACACACCCTAGTAGCTTCTGCTAGTTTAACACTGCTGATGTTGTAGGGGTCATGTGCACCTGGTAGCAGGGTGTTAAGTGGCATGTTTGGTTTGAGATTGTACTGGTGTAACTTTCACGCCACCAGCTTCTTCTTCTTTAGCTAGGTGCATAGGCATCTGCAGACCAGCTGGTCAAAATCCGCCGGAACTGTTTCAAACAGTACAGCACTACGCATGCAAACACCAGTCAGGCACATGGATGTATACTATTACGGTCAATTTGTAGATTCTGAGCGTTTGCAAGAGTATGGAGGCAGCAAATCCGGCTGTCAGAGCATGTCCAAACCTCCATCATGAACGATGTGATATAACGGGCAACGATCTACACAGCAACAAGCATCAGATGATGGAAGACGAGATTTAACGCCGCCTTTAACCTGTTGCCATGTGCCCAATCCTACTTGGGGCTGCTTTTCCTTCATCAATGTCGCCCTGATGCTTGCAGAGCTGTCCTGTCGTACCGCATGACATATGGTTGATATGCGGTGGCCTGCCTAAACTGCCGGGCCAATTGTTTACCACAACAGCCGCTGCCATGCAGTTTGATGACGTGCTGTCTCTCCATGTGGGGCAATGGGGTCGGGGCCAGCTATTACTGCTGCTTGCCAGCTCCAGCAGCTGGACTACGCTGAGTCTGATAGTATTGAGCATGGTTTTTGTGACACAAAAGCCAAAATGGAACTGCTTGTCAACCACAGACAGCATGTGTCAGACAGTACTGCAGAAGCAAGGGGACTTCTGTGATCTGAGTCCAGCACAATACAAGTGGACAAATCCTCACACATCACTTGTGTCTTCGTTTGACTTGGTGTGTGAAGACAGCTGGAAGGTCGGACTCAGCAATGGTGTCTTCTTCCTGGGGTAAGGAGGCTTCTGCTGTTGTCAGCAGGGAAAGCGGTCACTGTGCAGCATCAATGGTGTTGTTCTGTTTGGTGCAGATATTGGATGGGAAGCTCCTTGTTTGGATGGATGGCTGATCAAAAAGGTCGCAAAGTTTGCCTTGTGCTCTCAAACCTCAGCTCAGCAGTTGCAGCTGCACTGTGCGGGCTCAGCCCTGACTATTGGTGGTATGTGGCCGCACGAACAGCAGTTGGGTTCTGCTGTTCTGGCTTGCCTGTAGCTGCATATGTTTTGGCCACCGAGGCCGTAGGACCATCACATCGTGGCAGAGCAGGCACGTATAGCCAGGTGGTCTACCATGTTGGAGAATGGATCCTTCCATTGCAGGCCTTTTGGCTTCAAGACTGGCGACATCTCAACTGGGCTATTGCTGGCTGGTGTGTAGTCACAGCAGCGATGATCCTGCCCTACCCTGAATCACCCAGGTGAGGCACACTGGCATGCTGTCATCAGCCATTGCATCAACATGCTGCGCAGTTTCACACTGCAGTCTGACAGTCTGACAGCTAGGGACACTCCTCACGTGACTGCTTGCTCGACCTGAATAAGCAGTCTCTACCTTGTTGCTACCAGGTGGCTGCTGCTGCATGGCCAGGAGCAACGAGCTCGCACAGCTCTTAAGTGGCTAGCCGGCATGAATGGGAGACTGTTGCCCAATGACATCATGTTATCAGCAGCAGCCAGCAGCGCTGTCGGTGACTTGGAGGCCACTGCAGTAGCATCAACTGCAGAAGATTTGACCACGAGTATGTCTCAGTTGACGGCATCACCTGGTGCGCATCGAGTTGAACCAAGAATTGATGATGCATCTGACTGCTTGGCGCTACTAGTGGAGCAGCCTTCAGCCACCACAGTGTGCCTGAAGAACAAGGCGCAAGCAGGGACTGCTGCTGTGGGCACATCAGGGGGCTCCACTGAGAGCGTGTCAGTGGTGCTTCATCATCCACTGCTTTCGAGGTACTTCCTGGTCACAATGTTGCTGTGCTTGGCCATGGCCACAACATTCTACCTCGCAAACTTGGCAACTGATGATCTTGGGGGATCTTTGTACTTGAATTTCTTCTTAACCTCTGTTGGTAGGTGATGAAGCAGGCATGTTGTGAAGTGTGTCCTTCACCAGCTGCCATTGCAGTGGATTGCGGTGTCCTGATAGTCTTATGCTGTGGTTTTTGCTGTGCAACTTGTGTAGTGCAGCTGAATGTGGTTGAATGACTCATCTCTGCCCAGATCTGCACTTCATGTCCAGTAGCCACCCTCGTATCTGTGCCTCTTGCAGGTGAGCTCCCTGCCGCCCTTGTGGCAGCTGTGGCGGTAGATTGTGTTGGAAGGAAGGTGACGATTGCCACCGGTCTGTGGGTGACAGGCATTGCTTGTGGCACCTGCAGCCTTCTGCCATCAGGCTGGTGGACCACTGCTTTGGCCAGTGTAGGCAAGGCGGCCTGCTCAGGCACCTGGACCATTGCCTACATTTATGCGGCTGAGCTGTTCCCGACCAGCGTCAGGTGAGCAATATGGATGCTAGCTGCAGCTGTGAGGCGGAGCCAAGTTTTGCACATGTGGAGCAAGCGTGCGGCAGGCATGCTTGCAGGTTGCATACGGTGTTGTGTGTGAAAAAAGCACACCTTGTGCAATATTGCCTGGCTGCAGCTTTTTTCTCTCTGTGCAACAATGTGTCTTAAAATTCTTAATTGTGCATCTGTTAGATACCAGGCGGCCACCTGCCCAGAAAAGCTGAAGGCTGTCGTCTCAATGACATCTTACATCCGTGTCAGCAGCCAGTGCCTTTTCCTTTTGGCTTGCTGACTGGTCTGCAGGTCAGCTGCTCTTGCTGGCACAAACCAAGCATCTCGTCTTGGGGGTGTGTTGGCCCCGGCCATCATCTACATTAGTGAGCAGCTGCACTCAACAGCGGTGCCGTTTGCTGCTGCTAGTGCTGTCAGCATTTTGACAGGGGCTCTGCTAAGTAGGCTGCCAGAGACAATGGGAAGGGAACAACCCGAGACAACGCAGGACCTGGAGCGCATGTATGGTGGGCAAGCAGCACACAGCGACAGCCGCAGTCAGTTTTGGCTTAAGCAAGCATGGAGCAGAGTTGCCAGACCAACAGGGTTGCAGCCTACTGCCGGTGATGAAAGCATCCCTCAGCCCAAGTTGCTGTATAGTGGTCATGATCATGGCTCTGTGCCTCAACGCCTGCTGTCCAGTGTTTCCCTAGCTGGCAGTTACACGAAAACAAGGGGTGACCAAAGCAGCAGGAATATAGGCAGCTGGCAAGTGGTAGCCAATGAGGGTGATCAAGATATCGCTTGCGGCGAGCGATATTGTCAGGCCTGCAACAGTGAGGCTGTTGAAGATGACGTGGAGCTCACAACATTGCTGCCCCGAGACCAGCAGAGACAATAGTGTACAGTACATCTGACCAGCTTTGTACGCCATTTATCGCTTGTCTGTACTGCAGACCATGTACCTGGTGAGGCATGTTCAACAAGCTGGCTTGCTCAAGTGCTACTAGTAGTGGCATCCATGGTGTGTTCTACTAGTGCGAATTCACACTAGTCGAATACACCAGGTCTTCTAAGACGTAGAATAGATGCTCGCCCGGTTGCTGCCGCAGCAAGATCACGGCGATGCCCCACACACTTTATCAGCCCTCGTGGTTGTCAGCTCATCATTGTATTTCTCGCCGAGCCGAATGGTACGTGAATGGTGAGCAGGTTGCGCCTGCGCACGATAGGAAGTACATTCACGGCCCTCGGCGGGCTCAGCTATTGAGTGTGTGCGGACTCGGCATGGCGCGCACTCAGTGGATGTTGATGATGTGCCATCCGGAAGGCATCCGGTGGACTTCCCTGCGCGACTCGCGCAGAGAGGCCCCGCGTCCGATGATTGACCATGGGCCTTCCGCCGCTGTGCATTTGCTCCTTCCGAACAGTGGGGTTCAGCAGCCGATTGCGAGCGCTGCATTATAAGGTATGATTCAGAAACTTCCTCCCTTCCTGATACCATCACCTTCACTAACACCAGCGGCTTGACTGTTGTAATATAGCAATAATTATGCTCGAGATCCCATGCAACACATTATAGCCTAGCAAAGTTTTGGGTGATGGTAGTGAGAATTACCGCCGCTTCCATTCAAAAGCCCTGACAAGTGTACAGATGATATGGGCTGACAAAAAGCCATGTGATAAACACAGAACAATAGATACATATACTGGGCTGGTAGAACAGCTATATGGACACTGTATACGACAGTGGATTTGCTCATGATGGGGGGGTACATCATGTACACCTGGGTCAGAGATGTTATCATGGAATGAGCCTACTATCCAAGCTCTTGCTGCTGCAAGCAACATGTCTGCCTGGCAGGCCTAGCGCCTGGTCACAAGCCTGTATCAACAGAACACCCCAATGCAACAGCTGACTAAACCTGCAAGACTCTCTTAAAGTTGTCTTTGGAAGATCCCTCCAAATGTAATAAGGGCTCATCTTTAGTTTGGCAGTGTCGAGATAGAGGTCCCTCTTTTGTTATGCTCAGTCATTCTTTGTCAGGAGCGACAGTCCGCCAGCGCTGCTGCGAGCAGCTGCTATCCCCCCTCCTTCGTAGTAAAAAGTGTATATTTTTGGCTTGGTTTTGGGAGTCACTTGCCATATCTGTAAAAAGGGAACAGGGGTGCGCACATCAGCATAGGTGTACCTGTGTTTTTGCAAAGAGACTGAGCCACCCACTTATCACAGGCCGTTGGAACCTGCTGCACTTTGAAGCGAGGCAAATGGTGCACTGTAATGCAACATCCTGCTAATGCTCGATAACCCATAGACTGGCACAATTTGCACTGCCTGGAATAGAAGCACATGTTTTGCTGGTCATATGGGTGCAACAGAGGCATCACAGCAGGATAAGGGTGCCCAGTTGGTGATGGCCCACAACATCAGCAATGGCAAGGTGCTGCTGCTGTGTTACCTGCTTGCCAAACAAGAGTATATCCACTGCTTTGAACTGGAAGTCCATTGCTCCCGTGCCACTGTCCCAGCCTGTGACGCTGCCCCTGTGGACACCGCAGCATCTGACTAAGATCAGGCAAGCTAACAGTTCTGCACTTCGGTGTTGAAGCCACCTGCCACTCCACCAGCAAAGAGAGTGTGTTCCTGCTACTGCTGACAGTAAAGAAGCAAGGCCCCTCTGGAGGCAGCTCATGCTGCTCTAACGTTCTGTGGTACATGCACACACCCGGCTGCATGTGACCAGATGGGCATCCCACCTGATGTTGAACTTGAAGGGGCCCACCACACTCTCCAAAGCACACAGCTGTGGTCCCAGCTGAATGACAAAGTCCTCTTGCACGGGAATGTACTGCATGATTCTGCTGTTAGTAGCTGTGCTGAACACCAACCGCCATCTCCCGTCAATTTTGCTGGCAGGCGTGGCTGCATGCCAAGCGGATGATGTACAGACGATGCGATTGACAGGGAGCCAAGTGCCAACGTGTGACGCATTGGTCACATGGCATTCAGCATTGATAGAGATAGCATCGGCCACAGATTCTGGTGATTTCATCCTGACACGAACATGACATGCATGTCATGCTGCAAACAGTGCAGTACCACTGTTGCCACTTGTTGAGGGTTGGCATGTGCCACTGCCACTTTGACACCATCATGCTGCTGTGACTCACTATGGAACTGTTCTAAGTACGCCAGTGCTCCTTCTACCATTTCTGGATTCACGCTCTTATCAGCTGCAGCCTGCTTCAGCAGCTTGAGGCAGGGCTCAAGACCCTCGCCACTGCTTGACTTGTATTTGGCCAAGGCTTCTGTTTCCGTGGACAGCGGTCCTGGAAACCCACGGTAAGAATTGAAGAGTAGTAAAATCTCATCACTCCTATCAGCAGGTCTGTATCCTAGCGTACAACATTTGGTACCCGCGTCTGGTGAATCTCACAGTTTGAAAACCCTGCTGCTGGCGTTGCTTGTGAGCTCTGAAGGCACCAACAGATTGCAGCAGGTAGGGAATGTGGTTGCATATGCGTGAAGTGCAGTATGCGACCCTCAAGACCCACCCGCTGTAGACGCCCGCACCATCAGCCTGCTGCATTTTACCGACGCGAGTCGCTTTGCGTTGCACTGCCGGGTGCCAAAAGGCCTTATTGATGATGATTTTGATGACAGCATCTCAGATAACTTTCTCAGCACTCCTTGTACAGGGCACGTCAACACAACAACAATTTGCACGAACATGCAAGGCCGGCGCAACTGAACATATCTCAGCCTCGCCCACCAGAGGGCAGCAAGCGAACACGCAGTGCTGCATTGTTGGGCCTAATTGCAGAAAGACTCGGGTATGATCTGACTCATTTGACTGATGTTGTGTGTGATCTGCGTTTGTGACGGTCATGCTTCCATGTTGACTGATAGCATTTAAAGTTGATTAAACACAGCAACGATACGCATTGCACGCATGTTGGGTACTTATTGCGGATGCCACAGTGTCATGTAAAAGAAATATAGCCATGCAGCCTGCTTGAAGTTGAGATGCGTCTAAAGGAGATAGAGCCATGCAACAATGGACGAGCTGGCATATGAACTGATATGCAAGGGGGCCGCCATTCAGGGATGACGCTGCCATGCTGCTCCTGCTGATCCCGAGCCTGAAAGTCCTCTTGCATAAACCATTACTTGGGTTCTCGCGTGTATGTATACATGGATTGCGGGACTTTTCAGACATCCAACTCAAAAAGGTCAAGCAGTGCCATAAACCTGTCAATGTCCGTCCCCAAATGAATCAGCATGCAGCCCAGCTTGCTGTTGGCAAGCTGTTGCCTGCTGAAGCAGTGCCTTATGCTAGGAATGCGCCAAGCTGACAGAGCTGCTAACATCAGCGCAACTACCACCTGCCAGTGGTGCATTTGCAGGGGCGGCAGGGGCCCAGGCATGTAGAAGCTCCTGACAAGGGCATGCAGGTGGCGTGTCAGCTCAGCCTGTGGAGCAGTGATCACTAACTGCTCTACGACAGCCGGCAGTGCAGAAGCAAGCATATTTGCAAGTGCTGTGCGCTGCTGCAGCACAAACCTGGGGGGTGCCAAACCCTCCTCTGCTTCATGCCCCTCACATGCTGCTGCCGTGGCTGCAGGCTTACCACCACCCACTGCCACATCTATTGCCGCAGCCACTGCTGCAGCAGCTGCTTGCTTATTGTTGACATAGGCGGTTGTCTCTGGGCTGATCCAGGCATGCATGGCATTCCAGAGCATACCAAATTCTGACAGATGCACTGTCACCCCGTCTGTGTCCATGAAGGGCAGCAGCGACTGCAGGGCGCCTGTGAGCTGCTGGTTGACATCATTGCCATAGGCCTCCCCCTCACTGCTGTCAGCGCTGAGCTCATCAAACCCTGACTCGCTCACATCACTTACAGCGCAATCAGTCACATTGCCTACATCAGTGTCAACTTCACTGCATCCGTCATCATCCTCATCACTGCTGTCACGGTCCAAGTGGTGGCTGCCGCTGCGGCTGCAGGTCTGTTCTCCCTGACCTATGTGCCTGTGCTGCTGGCCTGGAGCTGGGCTGATGGCATCAGAGCTGTGTCCTGCCCGACTAGCTGCACGGCTGATCTGCTGCTCCCCACAAACAAGAGCGTCACTAGCAAAGCTGCTAAGCTCAGCCTTACTGTGACTGCTAGCGCTGCTGCTGCTGTCTGGAATATTGACAGCCGAGCCCTGCCCAACACTGGCACACACAACTGCTTTGGAATGGTGGCAATGATGCCATGGCTGTTGCAGCGGCTGTCCTCCGTCCACTGGCTGTGACAGCCCTGCTGCAGCAGCTGGATCTGCACCTGCTGGCAACTGATGCTGCTGCCGCTGCTGCTGCTGGCGGCCTGGAGCATTGGCGGTACCTTGGCTGCTTCTGAGAGGGACCCCCCTCTCCCTGATGGTGACACCCGGCACACTGTCAAGCACCACAACGCTGCGACGAGGACGAACAATGGGGGTGAATTTGCGAGCACGATGTGCCGACGCTGCTGGACTGCGGTCACCATCTGTGATGCCCCCATCTGGCAGCTGCTGACCTGCCGAAGACGGCTGGCTAGTCCTCATGCTATCCTGCGCAGCATTCTGCTGCTGATCACATACCTGTTTGCTGTCAACTGCTACTTGCTTGAGGTGAGCTGCTGAGACAGCATCACCAGGAGCGCCTGTTGCCGCCACAGCAGCAGCTGGAGCACCTAAAGCAGTGACAGGATACGGCTTGGTGACGACAGCTTCTCTGGCTTGTGTTTTCCACTGTTGACTCAGTTGATTCAACTGGTGTGGCAGCTGCTTCTGGCTTCCTGCTCTGGGCATTGGATTTGTCTTGACCACCTGCTTGACAGGCACACCCAGCCCCCCAAGTGCCGGGGGGAAGAACAACCTCCACGGCTCATCCAGCTCAGGCTCAGCCCCGGCAGCAGCACTGCTGTCAGCCAGACTGGCCTGCTGCGCCACACCATTTTCTGCTGAGGTCTGTTGGTCCTCAGAATCATCAGCCGAGGAAACTTTTAATTCACCCTGCAATCCGGCACTGCTGCTGCTGCTGGATTGCTGTCTGCTTTGTGGTGCAAGCAAAGTGAATGTAAGTACAGGCTGTTCAGGGGGCTGCTGGGGCTGGGCGGGACAGCTGTATTCAACCGTGGGAGCAAAAGTTACGGTGCGGCGACGCCTGATTGGCTGTTGAGGGCTGTCACCTGGGTTGGGTTGTTCTGCTGCTGTAGGGTTAGGTTCGACCACTGTATTCACATCCACTGATCTGTTAGTTCCCTCCACTTCGGCTGCTGCTTTATGTATTTGCACTGCCTTCAGCACGGTCAAACTGCTGACATCATGAGCCTGCTGCAATTGTTGATCGTGGTGTGCATTATGTAAATGCAGATACACCTTGTCTTGATCTTTGCTGCGGTCGCTTCCAATGTCAGCAGCAGCTTGCTTACAAGTCTTATTCATGACCGGATTCAGCTGCAGGACTTCGAGCGGCTCAGCATTGATCTCGCTGCCACCACTGCTTGCCGCAAGCACCTGATGCTGCTGCTGTTGATGCCTGCTGGGTTGTGCACGCGGTATGAACCCCTCAACTGCGGCTGCTGCGTTAGCACTGCCTTGCCGCTGTCCTGCTGCATGATCCAGCTGCTGGCCTGCTTCTTCAGCTTCATGAATCAGCTGGAAGGGGTCCCGCTCCTGGTGACAGCAGAGGCAAGATATGCGGGGACCAGTATAAGCTGCAGTGGCACAGAGGCCATGAAGACTTGTGGCTTGTGCAAAGACACACTCATGCAGCAGGCACTCTTGCACGTGGCTGTTCAGCAGTGCATGCGTTCAAACACAGCAGTTGTGGACAAAATGGGTCTGGGTAGTGCAAGGCAACTCCCTCATGCAGCAGCAGAGCAGCATGCTGCCCTGGTGATGTGCCACTCTGCTGACCTTGACAAGTGACCTCATGGTTGGCACCCCTCCACCCTGAGCTGCCACACCCTGTTTGGGCCTGTGACTGGGCTGTTCCAGGTGTTGCCGCAAAACAGCTGGCTGAATGCGCTCCATTGGGTTCATCAGCTGTGCCGCCATCTGCCTGACAAAGCTGCCACATGACTTGCTGCAGTAGCAGTCACCTTCAAGCTTGTGGATGTTCTGAGCACTCACCCTGCACCATACCAGAGGACACCAGCATCACCTGCGCCTGAAGCACCACTAGGGCACAGCCACCTTGTCTTGAATCCAGTAACAAACATGATGATGATGATAGCCAACAGCAGCAGCAGCAGCAGTAGCAACAACAACAACAACAACAACAACAACAACAACAACAACAACAACAACAACAACAACAACAACAACAACAACAACAACAACAACAACAACAACAACAACAACAACAACAACAACAACAACAACAACAACAACAACAACAACAGCAACAACAAAAAAGTGATAACAACAACGAAGCATGTGAGCACTGTTGACAAGGTACCTGTATTTCTGCCTTGGCTCATTCCAGACGAATGGATTTGCACACAGCGGATTGCCACACTTGCCAGCAAGAGAACGCTCTTCGGCAACCTGCAGCAGCTCCTCATCAGACATGGGGGCGACCAACCTGTTCAGATGCTGGTAGTCCTGTGCACCGTGCTCAAGCAGCCTGCAGGTCAGTACGGGACCGCGTTGGCCTGAGGCAGGCTTGCTAGCTCATATCACGCTCAGGTTCCCTAGCAGACTGTCAGGGCCGCTGTCGGCGATTGCAATGCAAGGTCAGGACTGCAAGACGCTTGCTGCCCATACCTACCTCAACATGCCAATGAATGCTCTGCGGCGTCTCTCTATACTGAGCTCCTGCATAACGTCATGTTGAGGGGGACCAGGCTTGCAAGCTGAACTATTACTGGCGTCTCTTGATTGAGGCGGTTTTTGGACTGAAGATCGCTTTGCTGCCTGGTCACCGCTGTTCAGCTGTTGTTTCCATGCACACTGACTGTTGCTGTTATCACTCGCGGTTTCTCCGGGCTCTGCAATCATCAAGACATCACTTGGTAAGGGCCGCAGTTTCTGAAGGCCTGGATCGCGTGCTGTGGGGCGTGCATGCACTTCAGGCTTCCCTCTAAGGCAGACACTGCATGCTGACTGGCTGCCGAGAACCCACCTGGCCCATACTGTAGTACTGGAATTCTGTATTCCATACAGCTTCAAGTATAGCTCCCTGAGCGCTCCCAAGCTGTGTACGGGTCCGCTCCGACCTTGATTTAGAACGCAATCAAGCATACTCTAGGTGAGGTCATACACGAAGCCACCATGGTCATATGTCTGCAACGTCCACCACTACCACGAGTTGATGGAGCCAGTTGAGCCCTCTTGTACGTTAGCTGAAGAGTGTACAGAGTAACAGAGCATGTGACAGCTGACAAAGAGCAACTAGCAGCTTGCCAAGAGTTGAAGCTATTCACTCATGCATGCGAGGATTAGTGCCCCGACACGCCATCCAGGTCACGCCCAAACATGGCACAGTCTTCTTGGAGTGCCAGCCCCAACATCTCAGAAGCAAACGTATCATCAGGTCTAAGACTCAATGCTTTGTGATAGTGCTCCACAGCTGCTGCTGAATTTCCCATTAGCTGATACGTGTATGCCAAGCCAGCATAGCTGCCAGGGTTTGTGCGGTTCAGTCCCAGTGCCTGCTGGTACAGCTGCAAGGCCTGCTGGTGCTGCTGCAGTTTCCTCATAACATGTGCAAGATTGATGACTGTGGCTTCCCATGCTGGCGTCACCCGACCACCAGGCACCAGGGCCAGGGCCCTGCTGAGCCAGCTAGCAGCGGCTTCATATTGGCGGTTTCTGTAAGGAAACATGAACAGTTTGATGTCATCCTGGCTAAAAAACCAGCTGACAGCACCGTGTTATACAAACTCTGTCATTATTTTATTATTGTTATTACAGATGGTGCCACCTGTAAAGGTGTCAATAATAACTGTTTGCAGGTGGTTCGCTAAGATCTTGCCAGCTCATCAGTCCACACCCTGGGCAGCAGTGGGCTTACCTGTATGCCAGCACTCCTAGCTCATGCGCTGTAGACGGATCATGTGGACAGATGTTGTACGCTTGTAAGAAGCATCGTTCACACAGGTGAAGGTTGTTCATGCGTTGATAGGCAGAGCCCATTCCCAGCAAAGGCGTATGTAGACCAGGAAAAAGCCGTGCTGCAGTTCGGTATGCAGCAAGCGCTTGGTCACTCTCATCCTGCAACATAGAAGCAACCCATTGAGTCATTGGCTACAGCTATGAGACGATGCGGCAGCTCATATCATGCAGAGGGCTGGTTCTTGATACACAAGACTGGAAGCCTGTCAGGCAAGAGGCTTGGTGCCGGCAAGATACTGGGCATCTCGGAGGGTCAAATCCAATAAAAGCAGTGAATAGTAGAGCATTTATGGCCGACACTTGGATCACCTGCTCAGCAAAAGCATGCCCAAAGGCTATCCAAGCATAAGCGTTGTGCTTGTCAAGCTGCGTAGCCTTGGCAAAGAAGCGACGCGCCTGCTCAAACTGCTTGCTGGCCAGGTAGTAGCAGCCCACACCATACCAGGCAAGTGCAGAGTCCGGGTACTCTTCAACAAGCTTATGACCTCTGCAGTGGCAAGTACAGTTTGTCAGCAAGGACAATAATAATATAAAGGCAGTAATGCCTCAGGATGTTCAGGTCAGAGCAGGCTCACAGAAGGTTTGACTTTGCTCCAAGCGCTTCAGAACAACAATGCCACTGTCAAATCACAGTCAAGGGATTACACATGCAGATTGATGCGCCTCGAAGTGCAGTCACCTGAGAAACAGCTCGTTTTTCTTTCCCAGCTGCAACGCTGCTGCCAAGTGTGTTGCCAGGGCTTGTGTTGCATATGGGTCTGACGACAAGATGCTGCTGGTGAGCTGGTAGGCGCCCTCATACTGGCCCAGGTCGAAGAGCCAATCAGCACGGCAAGCTAGTACCTCGGGGTTCCCCTCTAGCCCATGGCCCATGCATGAAGCTGCTGCTGGGTCTTGTGCTGCTGCTTGCTGGTGTGGGGATGATGATGGTCCACCTGTTGGCTGCTGCTCCTGTCCTTGCTGTTCATCGACATCAGGCATGGTGTTGGGTGCAGGTGCGTCTACTGTCATGTCTGTGTGCTGCTGGCAGGGTTGCTGCTGCAGCTCCTGGAGATGCTGCTCAAGAGAATCAAGCTGGAGATACTGTAAGCAGAGCAGAAGTGGCATCAGGCGTCAGCTCGACTGACTTGCTTTGCGGCTGTATCTGTTTGGGGCTCATACACTCATGAGCAGTCATGGCAGGCCAGCCTGCTGAGCATGTTGCACTGGCCTGCACATGGTCAGAGCTGTGAAGATGTGAGCTCAACTACCTTCTTGCACTTGGCCCTGTACAGCAGTGTTATCCACCTGTCCTCTGCCGACAGTGGCAAGCTGTCCAGCAGGGCTAATTCCTCATCATTGGTCAGCATGTGCTTGTCAACAAGGGCAGCAAAGGCCTCTTGGCAGAATGGGTCAACCCTGCGGACCAGTTCAGTTGTGGTAACCTCAATGATGTGGATGATCATCATAATGCACTGAATGCTTCACGTCAAGGACGCACAATAAAAACACTGCTCTTGTCACCATCTGATACAGCAAAGCCAGCCTGCTCACTGGGATCTGCCAGCATCAGGGAACCCTCAACAAATGGGCAGCTCCTGTTGGCGGTGCTAATATGCTGCGTCCCCATCCAGATGACTGATGCTCATAGCAGCATTCATGTGCAGTAGAACTCAGGGAGTGTGCAAGTACCACATGCTGCATCTCACCCAAGGGCAGTTGTATAGCAGGTGATGGCGCGCTGCCTGTTGTCCAAGGATTCAAACGCCTTGCCCCTGAGCAGCCACACCGCAGCATGTGTGCTAACATCCCACCCATGATGTCCTGGCTGCATGTCAGCATGAGCACAGAGCATGCTCGTTGATTGAGCACTTGCCAGAATACTCATGTCAGAAGGGACTGTCAGCCTCACCTAAGTCATCTGCGCCACACCAGATGCCAACAATCATCGCAGGCAAGTTTGCTGCAACAAACACAGCTTGACTACAGTCAGCTACAACATGTCTGGCAGCACGCCGTCAGCAAGTTTGTCTGTGATGAGCACAGCTGAGGGCAATCAATCAAGGGTTGCTGGCCAGGTGGGTTTGGATGCCCTGGAGCGCTCGTTTCCGTCTAGACTAAGGCTGTGATACCCCCATTTCTGCTGCTCACATCCTCCTGCAGGTCCTCATCCAGGCCACCATCGCCAAGCAGCGTCAAGCACTCATCCCATTCCTCAACAGCAGCCAGGCACTTAGCGGCAAGGTATCTAAAACGCACGTCCTCCAAAAGACCGTGGTTTTTTAACAGCATGATGCCACGCCTGTGTTGCCTGCTGACATAGTATGTCTGCACAAACAAGGCTGCCCTGGTTCAGCAGTGGACTACAAAGCCTGACACATCGAGATCCTGGCCATGTCGTACCTGAGCTAGCAGGTAGACATCGCCAGGAGCATGATTTGTTAGTGTTACCAACTTATCTGCGTAAAACACTGCGGTCGAATACAAGTGCTTCGCGATACAGTCTTGCACCAGCGACCTCAGCTGATTGGGATCAATAGGCATGGCGTCTGCACGACTATGTTCCCGATCTCTTCTTCTGCCAGCGTTCTGATGTGCCAAGGCTTGAAGACTGCTAGTATGCAGAGTTTCGGCTCGAAACTTTCGACCGTGCCAAACTCAACAGACAGTGCCGCAGATGCGCAGGCAGCGGTTGCTGTATGAAGGCACTGTTGCTCGCAGAGAACATGCGTGCGTCTGAAAAGACGTTACGAGGTCATCGAGGGGTCTCTGTGCTTTGAACAAGACCTCAGTTGCGGGTTTGCCAAAACATACGGGCAAACTGGTTCGAGATAGCCGGACGGCACTTTCATTTTTGCAATCTGCCCGGTTTCCAAGTATTGTGGGTAGGGCTTAGTGTCTGTTGCACCGAAGACTTGGGTGCCGCCTTCTTGTGGGGGATCACTGCAACTGTTGCTACTTTACTCACCAGCGTTTGCGTGCGCGCATTCCTGAAATCTACACACAATGTCCAGGAATTATCGGGGCAGTTTTGCCCGCCCCGAGAATGCCCTCAAAAGGGCTGATGAACTGGAGAATGTAGGGCAAAAGCTTTCCGCCCTTCAGCAGCTTCATGACGTTGTCACCTCCAAGAAGCACCGCACATGGTCAAAAACTTACGAAGAGATCATGTTCAAGCTGATCGACCTGTGTGTGGAGATGAAGAAGAGGAATCACGCCAAGGAGGCACTGATGCAGTACAGGAATATGTGCCAGCAAGTAAACATCAACTCCCTGGAGGAAGTCATTAAGTACTACCTCAACAAGGCAACAGAAAAGGCAGAGGAGGCAAGACAGCACGCCGAGGTGACTGCGACCGGTGTTTGTCATGCATACCAGGCAGTCGGGCTGCAGGAGGAATGCCTCCAGTGCCTGTTGGGCATAGGCTACTGCCATCAACTTGGTCTTCATTGCCTGTTTTGATGGCTCTGCCAGGCTGCCACCCTTGATGCCGTTGAGGATCTCGAGGAGGATGCCAAGCCGGAGGACCTCATGCTCAGCTATGTCAGCGGAGACAAGAGCAAGGTATGTGTGTATTTGGGGGTGGGGGGTATCAGCAACTTATTGCAACAATGAAATGCTGGACATCTGTTCCTGCTGAAGTGGATTGTATTAGTGCGCAGAATCACACACTGCACAGCAGCAAGGCTTGGTAGCAGGTTGGCAGCAAGTCTGGTGTTAGCTGCTGTGGACTTCCTTTTGTTGCTCAAGCAGTTGCCAAATCACTTTGTAGTACTTGTCAGTCACTAGGGGCCAGTCTTGCATTGGTAGCTCTGCGGCAACTTGTTGGGGCTCATTTAGTAGGCTGATGAGACTGAACTTCAATGGTTGCCCTATTGCAGGACCGCACTGATCGTGAGCTGGTCACCCCTTGGTTCCGTTTTCTGTGGGAGAGTTACCGCAGTGTGCTGGAAATTCT
Source organism: Coelastrella sp. MACC-549 (assembly GCA_018290735.1). Taxonomy (NCBI): domain Eukaryota; kingdom Viridiplantae; phylum Chlorophyta; class Chlorophyceae; order Sphaeropleales; family Scenedesmaceae; genus Coelastrella; species Coelastrella sp. MACC-549. The sequence continues at coordinate 5,428 of JABEVS010000230.1, read as the reverse complement.
ACGTACCAACCCCAAGCTTGAGGCACTGTATGCCATGGTGGCGATCAGGGCTTTTGGCTTCTGTCTCACATACAAGCGCAATGCCGAGTTCAGGCGCCTGTGTGACATCCTCCGCCAACACCTTGCCAATATGACCAAGTGAGCTGCAGCTCTAGTGTGATTCATGACAGTGGCACTTGACCTTCTGCACTGTGGTACTGTCAGAACTGCAGAGGCATGACCTTGCTGGTTGATTGATTCAGCAGTAAGTGTTCTTCTCTCTAACTCCCTTTCAGTTGTCTGTACCTGCTTTCAAGTTGACCATGTCAGTTCTGTGTACATCTGCCGTCAGGTACCGCGAGCAGCGCGACATCACCCAGCCTGAGAGCTTGAACTTGTTTTTGGAGACTCGTTTTGAGCAGCTGAAGACAGCCTGCGAGCTGCAGATGTGGGCAGAGGCGTTCCGCAGTGTCGAGGATATTCAAAACCTTATTGCACTGGGCAAAAGGCAGCCGAAGCAGCAGATGATGGCCTCCTACTACAGGTGGGCTGAGCAGGCAGGGGCTGGTGCAAGTGAGCTCGGCAGGCAGCAAGGCTGGTCTATCAAAACAGTGGTCTGTACAGCACAGCTGTTCATTGTGGCTGATATCACATGACACGAGCTGGCTTACATCATAAATATGCACATAACAACGCACCAGTCCACATAAATATTCCAGGACTGTGTCTCAAGATGGTCTGCTGTTGCTGCTGCAGCCGCCTGACACAGATTTTCGCCGTGAGCCAAAGCTACCTGTACCACGCCTATGCCTGGCTCAAACTCTTCAACTTCAGCCGCAGCTACAATAAGAACTTGACAGCCAATGATCAGCAGATGATGGCTACCAGTGTTGTGCTGGCAACACTCAGCATCCTGCCTTATGAGCGTGCATTGTTTGGCCGTATAGACGACATGAGCCATGAGCAGGAGAAGGAGCGCACCATCCGCATGGCAAACATCCTGGGCTTCACTGTGGTGAGTGCACCTCGTTACAGCTGACTGCCATGGTTAATTGGTTGTGTTGTCGCAGCAGAAAGCTGCAGAGTCAGTGGGTATGGCAAGTATGAAAATCTCTGGTAGCTTGACTTCTGTTCACATAGCGCATGTTCCACATTGCCAGCCTCAAACATGCCTTTGCCGCCTGCAACGTCTGGGAAGCAGTGTGTCTTCACACCATTGTCCATCATTGCCTGTGCAGGACAAGCGCATGGACTACAAGTCCATCCTCACCCGCAGTGCTCTTGTCAGCAGCATTAACAGCATGAACCTGCTCAGCTTGGTGCCGGCTGAGGTGCGCAGCGCTTACGAGCTGCTGACATCAGAGTTCAACCCGCTGGAGCTGTGCAAGAAGCTTGACCCCTTGCTTGCCAGCCTTCAGCACATTGCCAGCCCAATGAGTGCCGCCAGCCCAGTCAAGGACCTGGCCATGGCCCAGTACATTCCCAGCCTAAAGCAGGTTGCTGTGCTGCGCCTGCTGAAGCAGCTGAGCGAGGTGTACAGCACCATGCACATCAGTGAGCTGGCCGCCCTGGTGCCCTTTATGAGCTTTGGGGATGTCGAGGCAGTGGTGGTGGATGCAGTCAAGTACGACTTCCTGCAGGTGAGGTGGCCCAGGCAGTGCTGACAGCCAGAGACGAGCAGTTGCAATTGTCCTGGACAAGGTCAGACTGCTGCAAGTTGTTGTATGTTGTTGGTTCATGTTGTTGTCAACAGGATACACATTCCCTTGGGTTTCCTGCTGAACAAGAACATCTGCCAGGGTCTGTTGCCATGATTGCTTCCCAGCATCACCCTCGATTGCCATTGAGTTTTCACTGTGCAGGTGCGCGTTGACCACCGCAACGGCACTCTTCACTTTGGCAGCCAGCAGCTGGAGTCTGACAAGGTCCGCAGCCACTTAGCGGTGCTGGCCAAGCGCCTTGCGAAGGCAGTCAGCATGGTTGATGTAACACCAGCAGCAGCAGTGGAGCAGCAACGTGCAGCAATTGTGCAGCTCTGCAGGGAGAACGTGGTCAAGGAGCACAGCAGGCTGCTCGCACGCAAGCAGGTGGGATGTTGAGGGTGTTGACTGCTGCAGCTGACATGCACCCACCACTGAGGGGCTTTGAGTAGACAAAGCGCATGTGCTGCTGCCCTTTGGGGTGTGTATGAGCACGGTGTCTGACTGGTTGCAAATGTGGTGAGCACCCAAACAAGCACCTTGTCTGCAGCATTGCATCTGCTGGTAAAACCCGGCGCTCAGCACATGCTGCTGCATTCTTCCTCCCCCTTTCTCCTCAGGTGATTGAGAAGCGCAAGGAGCAGGCTGAAGCTCAGCGTGAGGAGGCTGAGCGTGAGGAGGAGCGCAAGCGCATGCAGGCAGCGCGCGAGCAGGAGCTGCTGGAGGAGAAGAGGCGGCGTGAGGAGGCTGCTCGGCGTGAGAAGGAGCGCCTGGAGCGTGAACTTGAGGAGCAGGAGATGGAGGAGGCCAGGCAGTTGTTAGAGCAGACACGCAAGAAGAAGGGGGGAGCATTGGTGAGGGGGCTGAGGGCAGGCTCAGGTTGGACAGAGGGGAGGGGGCGCCATGCAGCAGATATTATAAGCGCCAATCTTGTGCCCTAGGTCTGTTGCGCAGGTGGCTCTGCAGCCTCTGCCCCAACCTCTGTGCTTGGGTGTCATGGAAAGATAACAGGCAGCAGTACAGTCATGCAGCATATGTGGCTGTTCATAGAAGCTGCAATGTCTTGCCCCTGCATTATGTTAGTGTGCAATTTCAGCATGTCTGCTACAACTCTGACACCCCCCACTTCCCCCATGACTGGCTGTCACAGGCCAAGGATGGTGAAAAGCTTGATCGCAAGCAGCTGATGCAGGAGGCGTACCAGGAGCGCCTGAAGGAGGCCCAGGAGCTTGAGCGCAAGCTGGCCCGCCTGGCAAAGACCATGGACCATATGGAACGGGCGCGCAGGGAGGAGGAGGGCCCGTACCTGGAGGCAGCATACCAGGACAGGCTGGCCCAGGACAAGGCGTATCACGAGGAGCAGCAGCAGCAGCAGGCGGCAGCACATAGGATGGCCTGGGAGGTTGACATTGTGGAGAAGCGCAGGTACGGGAACAGCTTTGTCTTGCAGCAGTTGGCTGACATGCTACATGCTGTGGCAGTGGTACGGTGACAGGTGGCCACTGTTTCTGGTCATGAGTATCGGCTATCAGGCGGCTGAACTGTGGCTCCCAGCATAACTAGAGTTTAGGTGCATCATCATGCATACCTATCCTGTTGATGACTGCGGCTGGTGCGACTGGCTGGATGGTCCGTGCCTGTCTTGGTCCCAGCTCCTTCTTTGCCCACTGTTGTCCCACAGACTGTATGTACTCAAGTTGTCTCTGGTACTCTGAGCACATCATGCTGCGTCCCTGTGCTGCTCTTGTCGCTGTTGCCAGGTTGTCCCGTATGCATGAGGACAAGTCGGGCTTCGCTGCACTGATCATCAGTCGGCGCCAAGAGGAGTTTGAGGCCCTGAAGCGGGTTCGTGAGAGGAGGCTGGCAGAGCGCAGGGCACAGAAGAAGGTTGAGAGGGAGATCGCCCGTAGGCATGAGTTTGTGCGCAGGTGCAGGCAGCAGGTGCAGGACAGGGTAAGTGACAGACATGGCAACAGTTCTGTTCACAGCGGATTTTGTTGGTCCTGGACATGGCACTGTTGCAGCTGCTGCTTCTGCCAGTGGTTTGGTGATTGAGACAGGTGCAACCATGTGGGCCAACGCACACAGCTGGTCGTCTGGGTTGGATGTGTGAGGCGGGCATGCTGCTGCAGGTTTTGCAGTGCATGAGCAGCTGGTGAACCCCCTTGCTGGCTGTGTCATGATTGTGTTGTCGTGTGGTGGGGCATTAATAGGTTGCCGAGATTGAGGAGCAGCGCCGCAAGGAGGAGGAGGAGCGGCGGCGTGCTGAGCGCGAGGAGCAGCGCCGCAAGGCCGAGGAGGCAGCGGCCAGGCAGCGGGCCAGAGAAGAGGAGATCGAGGCAAAGATGAGGGAGGAGAAGGAAGCAATATTGGCCGGGCGCACAGCAGCAGCAGCAGCAGCAGCGCCCCCAGCAGCAGCAGCAGCTGTCAGTGCGGGTGGTGGAAACAAGTTTGTTCCACCAGCCCTGCGCAGGCAGATGGAAGCACAAGCAGCAAGCGGTGGCAGTGCCCCACCAGCAGCACCTGCAGTTGCTGATGGCGGATGGCGAAGTGAGCGTCCTGCACCAGCAGCAGAAGGTGATCGCTGGAGCAGGCGTGATGCACCAAGCAGCTCCAGCAGTGCTGCACCGCCAGCAACAGCATCAGCAGGATCAGGCGGCAGGTTTGTTCCCAGCTTCAGGCGAGGTCAGGCAGCTGCCGATGAGGGTGCTGGTGCAGCAGTGAGGGCTCCTGAGGACAGGAGGGACAGGGAGGAGGCACCAGCGTCAGCACGCAGCAGCGGGGGGTATGTGCCACCAAGCAAGAGGCAGCAAGGTGGCAGCAGGTGGTAGACAGGCCCTACAGCAGTTGACACGCACAATGCGCTGATGGCAAGTTGCGTGCATACATGTCATAGTGTAATGCAAGAGCAGTTGCAAAAAGAGCTTTCCATGCAAACATCTGATGACAACTGGCATGTCATGGCGGCCATTTAGCAGTGGCTTCTCAGGCATGCTTACCATGTAACAGCCATTGTTGTGCCTCCATTGTTGTGCTTTCATCGAGCTTTTGGTGGTGAAGCTCTATGGGCACTGGACAACACCAAAGCAAGCCCACTGGGCCAACGCTCGGATCATTGTAAAGATGTTATATTTCTGCTGTTGTCTGATGACAGCTTGATCTTCATGAGCCATTCCTGGTGGCCTACATGCAATGCCAAAAATGTGAGCCTTCAGTGGCGCATCCCAATTAGACCATGTTGCAATGCATTGCTGGATTTGAGAATCCAATTCTGGCAGCTGTCCACTGCAGCGCCATGATGCAATGCCGATCATTTTTTGCAATGCTTCATCACCAGTTGGAAGTGACAGCTGCACACCTAACAGTACTGATAGGAAGGAACAACAGTTGCAAATCAATTACCAGCTGCAAGGCCCTTAGGAAGTAGTACATGGTGGTTCAGCCACACTGCGGAGTTAGGACCCAGATTTCCGACTTATTTCATATTCCCCATAGTATATGGCCTGCGGGAAGCCCTGTGGCCCGCCCTGTGAGCCTGTGATGCATAACCCCTTATGTAGGAAGGAAGGAAGTTACCCTTTCCGGCCGCAAGGCCCTTGGGATAATGTACTTGGTGGCTCAGCCACACTGGCACACCAAGATTAGACCACCCTCAGGGGAGAAACTGCCTTCAAGGCACACTAATCCACTCAGTGGGGGTGCTCAAGTGACTCAAACACAAGACACATCAGCCGCTGACAGTGTCAGAG
>JABEVS010000022.1:291826-342999 GCA_018290735.1 Coelastrella sp. MACC-549 | reverse complement strand
CATATGCCAGCAAGGTCTGTCAGACATATTCCAAATCTATACTATATGATATAGCCAATAGTCACAGTGTGACTTTTGCTCATCAAGAACCCACCTGGCAATTCTGCCCGGCCACATTGAGCTGTCCACACAGCTGGTTGTACACATAGTGGTTGCAAATGCCTGCAGCAAACCACAAAAGAATGCACAGTCATATCATTATTGATGTGTTGCTGTTGAACAGAAGCCTTCTGGTAGTAGCCCCAGCCTGATTCCATGATCAGTTGTTGGCCTGCTTTGAACAACTGTGTGTGGCTAGGGAAGTGAGCTTACAATTTTCTTGTAGGGAAAAAGACTCAACTGTGCTCAACATGGAATGCCATTCCATGTACTACGGTGGTGACTACCGTAGTACTCAGTACCAGCCTGGCAGGCTGTAGTACTGCATCAACATGACTTATGCCGTTGCATGCAGCAACATGTTTTCGTCAAGCACGTCGTGACGGCTGGACAAGAGCTACAACTACTAGCTATAACCTGGCAGGTTACTGCAGCAGCTGGGTGGGATGATCCCAATTCTGTGCTGCTTGTGCTGCATAGTACCAGTAGCTGTAATAATTCAGACTTCAGTGTGCCTCAGGTAGGAGTAAATGCCATGATGTCTGAGACTGACACATCTTGAAAGCAAGGCTTACACACTGCCAGTCCCTTGTTGGCGACGATGGAAGTGCTGGTAAGGTTTCAAAGTTTCTGCCGCATAAAAGTTTCTGCCGCATAAGCTTTGAAGCCTCATGAGGGAGTCTATACTATGGTACGGCATGTGCCCCAAGGATTGCAGATCAGATATTAGTGATTAGATCATCAGATCAAATATATGCGATGATGATAATATAAATTATTGACAATTAATGGCAATTAGATATTGTGGCGGTCATTGAGTCGAGTTGAACCCAGGCTTGTTGAGGTGCTAAGTCATATGCGTTTCCACTCACATCCATAGAGGTCAGGGGAGTTCAGCAGCTTCACGGAGTCTGTACAACACTGCAACGGCAACAGCAGCAGCATGACACAATGGGTAACAGCAGCAGTGGCATTGTCAGAATGGTGCTACAGGCAGATCACTGATCTGAGATCAGTGATCCCTGATCGCAGTGCGAGGGAAGAGGCACATTGGCTGAGTATCGACCGCTGGTGAATGCTGTCAAATGGCATCATCCGAACAGCAATTCAATGAACATTCTAGTGAAAAAAACATCTGGACACTCGGAGCCTAGGCGGACATTGCAGCCTGCTGTGTCACATCACTGAATGATTGATCCAGCAACATCGAAAAAGTCATTGGCAAACAATGTTCTGTGTGGTAACTTGCCAAAGGCCTGCACTGCAGTCACTGGCAGATTCGGTCACAGGGCCTTAGGTGATCAATTATGTCAGTGACTGCACTGCAGGCCCTAGGCAAGTTACCACACTACAAATTAATTAGGTCAAGCTGCTACAAGGCACCCTTTCTAGGACAACTGATTCCAAATCCTGACATCTCAGTGAGACATCTCGTGGCAGCCTAAAACTGGATTTCAAGCTTTGAAATCCGACTCGGATTGGATCTGAGGAAGCCTGAGCAGTACCTGAATTGGGTTCAATGTGCTCTCCTGGCAAGCAGGGCCCAAAGCAGCCTTCAGCCTGTTTGGATCACCTCCATACTGCTGCTGGTACACCATCTGGCACTTCAGCGCCTCGTGGATGTCCTCCTTCAGGCCCCACAGTCCAGGCCGTGGGCTTGTCACAGGGGGAGAAGGTGGAGGGGTGGGGCTGGGAGGTGCAGCTGGAGCTGAGGGGCCGCTGTAGTAGCCGGCCTTGCCGAACTTGCCACACCACCAGCATTTGAGGGAGCGGGAGCCTGTGGAGGACAATCAAACAATTATTTTACTTTATTGGTTGAACTGATTGATCAAACAATCAGACAACCAATTGCAAAAAAAGTTGAACTTCAAGCAAGCACTGCTCCAGCGGAAGCTCTTGCGAAAGCTTGCTGTTGAACCATGCCATGCCATCAGCCAGCATAGAGCGTTTCAACAGCAGGTTTCCGATGCTGGCTGCAAATTGCTTGCTACAAGTAACAATTACTTCCACCTCCTGTCATAATCCAATCATGCCACGAGTCAGCCTGATCATAGGCCTAGCTGCTAGGCTAGGCTGAAGCAGTGCAGGCTGCTGAGCAGGCTGCTGCTACTGCAGCTAAACAAGGTTGCCGCAGGCAATGTTAGTACCCGTTCACTGATAAGATTCTGACAATGAGCGATGATATATCGCTATAAGGGATGTTGTATACCACACAACGCTGTTAACAGCGCTCTGCTGCTCTAGATGTGGCAGTGGTGTGATCAATAGCCACTGTGACAGTACACTTCATCTGGCGGCCGGACAGGATCCTTCCTTCCCTTTCCCAAAGGCAGTAATCAAGCAACAAGTTCAAGTAGGGAGGCTCCCCTAAACCATGTACAAATCATACACGACATGTTGGTTCGCTATTTAATCAGCAATAGCGCTGATCAACCTGCAGGTGTTTTCAGCACAGCTGATCAGACGCCTCATGCACGCCTCAAAGCGGCAACAGGGCTGTGCAGCACAAGCAAGCATGGACATAAGCAGCCGACAGCAGTAATTTATCCAGACTCATCAAGCAATAAGCTCGGCCACTCGGTGGAAGTCACTTTGGCCCAAAAGGCGACGGCAGCACAGCAGGCCATGCATTTTGATCCAGGCCATCATAATGCTCATCACTGGCTCGGAGCCTTGACGGCTCTCGACACTGCCATTGACGCAGATGGTGTGCTTCGGCAGAGCCAGTTCCGTTGGCACACAGTACTAGTGCCAACAACTACTTGTGACTCTAGAGATGCAAGTCATCCAAAAAAGGTTTGAACATACGATATTCTGCAAGACTGTACACTGTACTATCACATATGATAGCCTAAGACTAGTGGAACCACCCGTAGTACAGTGGCAATCAACACAAGCATCAGTCTACTGAACAGGCAGTGCCAAATCATGTGGACCATCTTATGAGATGACTAGCTACAGCGGTTGCGGCGGTTACTGCAGCAGCGCAGTGCCACTGTAGCAAAAGTGCCCTTGGGTGTAACAAAACAATGACAGATGTAACCCAATCTCTAGATGCAATCAGCATAAGACCTATAAAAAAAAACAAAATGCATCAGCCTGATGCATTAGGGCCTAATGCCACTGAGTGGCCCACTGCATGCCAAACTTCACTATTGATCAGCGTTGCCAAAGTGGCTTTCTGCATGCAATGGGCCGAGCTTGCCAAGCTAGCTGATTCACCTAGGCTACCAACTGCTGTGTCTTGTTGCAAACAAATCAGCCGTAGGCAGCCTGCCTGATCAGAATTATGACTCGGCCTTTCACTGATAAATATTGGATAATAAATAGTTGGTCCATCGGCCAAGCGGGACTGCATGCGCGCCACCAGCAACTGAGTGACACTGGGCCACACCATCTGTACCAAAGAGATGCAGCAGATCTTCAAGCAGCAACATAACTGTTCAAGCAATGAATGCAGCCTGCAGTGATTAGTCTTGAGCATGTTGTGATTCCCAACCAAGAAGCTCCAGGGATGGCATCCAGTGGCCATCTGGACCTCCGTTTATTTGGGACCCTGCTGTCAAGTGAGCCAGAGCCTTGAAGCGTCACCCACTTGCTGTGCCAGCAAGTGCCGGTCTCTACTTTCAAGGGCCCGAGGGTGGCCAGTCACCGGGCTTGTTGGTATCATGTGGGCTTGGGTCATCCCACCTGGCAGGACCATCCCACCGGCCATTGGTGTTTCAGGGACCTGGACCAACACAGGGCAGACAGCAGGACACACAGCATGTTACTGCCGCAGTGCATTAAGACCTTCTATGGAGTACCTGGTATCTATAGGTGGGTGGATACCCACACAGTATGCTGTACTGCAGTGCAGTCTGAGGCTGGGCGTCTGGAAGGCGTATCACAGTATAGAAGGCAATCCCGACACTCAGCCTCAGACTGCACTGCCGCAGGGCCTACTGTGAACTTGAAATTCAATCTGTATGCCTGCTATGACTGCGCCGCAACTACTGAGTAGTTTACTCAGTGACTGCGGCATGCATTTGGACCAGTAGGCAGGATAAGTATCCTATCAAGAGCTATAATGGCACTGAATGCTTGTCATAAACCACAGTGGTAGGGCCTACAAACAGCAGCAATTGTGTGTAAGATCTGACACTCTAGAATGTGATGCTGTGCTGCCTGGCACAACACTGGCCACTGGCATGCTTGCCATGCCCGGCATTGCCCTGCATGTGAGCAACTTACTGTCCATCAGCAGTCTGCCGGGGCGGCCCTGCCTGCCAGGCTGGTTCTGGTTGTGGTCACCGTGACCTCGAGCCCCCATCAGCAGCCTGCCGGGATGCTTGAAGCCTGCATGGACCAACAGAGATATTTGGGATGGATGTTACACTTGCTGGCATAAGGCAGCAGGGCTGGAGCCGGATAGGCCATGCATATGGTATGGCTCACTGCAGAGCAACACTCATTACAGGACAGCACTAGTACTCATTCTTCCAAAGTACTAAAAGGAGAGGCCGTCCCTTTTGCCAGGAGTCTCACCAGGGTCATCAGCACGTCCTGGGCCATTGGGAACTCCAGGACCATTGAAACCTGGGCCCTGGTTAGGGGGATCTGTGCAGGGCAGGTGACGGCAGGGAAGGGGTCAGGGTGGCAGCAGGCCACTGATCATTCAATGATGATAGTATTCACAAAATCATGCAAACTGACTGAAGACTCTTCCCAGGGGCCTTGGTAGGTGCCAAGGAGCCTCCTGGTGCTGCCGGCATGATGGCATCATGACATGATACTGAGTATCTGACAGGCCATCCAGGAAACAGCCACGCACAGGTCAGGTTCTGTCACAACTGATTTGCAACCAGGCTGCCAGTTTTATTGCATGGAATGATTTGCTTAGCCTACTAGTACTACAAATTTTGGAGGACTTCTGGCAGCCTGCCAGAGGTCCCCCAGGGTACTTGGTCTACTAGGCGCTATACATAGCTATTACAACGGTTAACTGCGCTGTATACAGCGCATCATGCCAGTAACTGTGCATGATGGCATCCGATGTCAGGAAGCCGGCCATTTGAAATGCCCTTCAAAGCCTCTGTTTGGTAAACAGAGTAACAAGTATGGCTCTGGTACTTACATGTCTTCTGGGTCAGCAACTTCTTGCCCTGCCTGCCAGGCTGGTTCTGGTTGTGGTCCCCATGGCCTGCGTGGTTGCTTGTGCCAGGGTTGCCTGCAGCAGCCAGGGAGTAGGGGGGAGGGGGTTTAGGGCCGGGCAGTCACAGCTATTGACAGGGGCGGCCGCACAAGGCAGGTCATGAACAAAGCCATAGTGAGGGGTTGTGGATTGAATCAAATAGGCTACTTCCAAATCATGGCATCATCAGGGTTTTCACTAATTGTGTAAATTGTGTCCTGAAACAGGACACAATTGTGTTCAGTAAATTATGTCCTGAAACAGGACACAATTGTGTCCAGGAGACATCCCTCTTCTAAACACAGCTATGTCCTGAAAGTCCCTGATGATGCCATCATATTGATAGTTTGCAAACTATGGCATGGTCTTGTGTCCTGCCGCACTAAGCTGCTTACTAAGCTCAATTTCATGGTCGAATGGCATGCTTGAATTCCATACTTATGCAACATATGTTGCTCCTGGCTGTGCCTGGCAGGCTGCTAGCAGCTCCAACATGAAAACAACTAGAGAGGAGTAACAATTAGAGAGGAGAGGGGTACCTTTTAAGACTGCTGCCAGACGAATTTGGTGACCGGTTGACGTGGCCCAAACTGCACTAATTCCTAATATAGCAAATACCATGCTGATGTTGCTGAGTTCAACTTGGGCCGCCGCAGCTCAGTGGCTTAGTGGCTACTGCCAGTAATTCATGATAAAAGTGTACCCGTCGCAATCGTTGCAATGCAGGCTGCCTTGATGCCGCTGTCAGATCCAATCAGTGTTGGTCCTACTGGGAAGTGTCGCTCACCTGTTGTGTCCATGAGCAGTCTGCCGGGGCGGCCCTGCCTGCCAGGCTGGTTCTGGTTGTGGTCACCTTGACCTCGAGCCCCCATCAGCAGCCTGCCGGGATGCTTGAAGCCTGCATGGACCAGAATAGAGAGAGGCGTTCACCGAGGTGAAGTGCCGCTTCTTGGCAGTGGATGCAGTGCATGGTATGCGGCCACCGATCCATAGGCCATAAAGATATGATATTTTTGGCATCGCCCAGACATAGCTCATAATTGCAGAAGTGTGTGGCCGCTAGCCTGGGGCCCTTGGCAAACTTTGCGATGGTGCTTGTCCTACTGTAGCACACTGTGCCAGTGGCAATGCAGAGCAACGTACTCGGTACTCAGGCTGAGTGCATATCGCGATCATATACCTCAAATCTAAGATTTGCACGATGTTGATGCTTAAGATTCAACCGGGTGACATCCATGTAAAAAAATAGCAAGCAACAGAAAAATGGCACTGAAATTTTTCTACTAGCTAATTTTTTAGTGTTTGAATTCTGTTTAAGAAAAAAAATTAGTAAAAAATTTTCTTCTTCATAAAGAAAATATATGAATATAAACAAAACTTCATAACATATTCTACTTGGGGAAATTTCACAACATTTAACGATTAAGAAACTGAAAGGATTATTTCATTATCACTTAGTAAAATATAGGTTGAAAATAAAAAATGAAAATGAAACAAAAGAAACACAAAAATCATCCAATTGACTTAGATGATTTCTGTGTTTCTTTTGTTTCATTTTCATTTTTTATTTTCAACATGTACTTGTACCAGTTGCTTACCTGGGTTGTCAGCACGTCCGGGGCCATTGGCAACTCCAGGACCATTCTGACCTGGACCCTGGTTGGGGGGATCTGTGCAGGGCAGGCAATGGCAGGCAATGGGCCAGGGTGTTAGTAGCAGATGTCAATTGCATGACGTGACAACTAGAAGTCGTCACTGACAACCGGTCGATCCGGTCTTGAAAGTGAGAGCCCTGGTAGGTGCCAAGGAAGCTCTACTGGAGGCAGCTGCCACCCTGAGAATCATACAGGCTGTTACTGACAATGAATGAAGTGAAGAAGCTAATGTCAAGTTTAGTACAAACGTTTGTCATGTACAAATGTTTTAACATTTTGCAACAAGGTTCATCAAGCTGCTGATTCAGAAATACGGAATGATTTGTCTGGTATGCCCTCCAGAGAGGCTGACAGCGTATTATAGTAAGTAATTGGGGAGATAGGGTTTGCCAGATGGTCGGCGACTGCAAGTTGCCAGCGATATGGGAGATCTTATCTCCACAATCACCGGGTCACGGATCGCCCTTCTAGTCGCAGGTCACTAAAGTTTAGCTCTCCTCTGGGCCCTTGGTGGCACCTGCTAACGACTTGGCAAGTTGTTGTTGTTCAGTGAAGTTCATGATGCACTGCAGAACCTGAACAGGCTACCACTGGTGAGGTTGAAATGCCGCAGTAGTACAGATTTAGGACACTCGCTGCTACTGGCCGCTGAGCCACCTTGCCTTGGTGAGTGCACTCAAGCATATGGACTGAAATGTGCATGGAGTGTCATCCCGCTAGCCATGTTGACTCAGTCCGGGCCAGCCTACCAAAGGTTGAGGTTTAAACAGACTATCAGGCCCATGATGGTTCTGGTACTTACATGTCTTCTGGGTCAGCAACTTCTTGCCCTGCCTGCCAGGCTGGTTCTGGTTGTGGTCACCATGGCCTGCGTGGTTGCTTGTGCCAGGGTTGCCTGCAGCAGCCAGGGGGCGGAGGGGCGGAGGGGCAGGGGGTTAGGGCCGGGCAGTCACAGCTATTATGACAGGCCCTGTTCTGCGGCAGCAGTCAAAGGCAGGTCATGCCATCTTGTGACAATCAAAAGACATATTGCAACTCTGGGTTGATGCCGCTGTCAGATTTTGTTGGTCTCAGACAGTGTCGCTCACCTGTGGTGTCCATCAGCAGTCTGCCAGGGCGGCCCTGCCTGCCTGGCTGGTTGTGGTTGTGGTCACCGTGGCCATGAGCCCCCATCAGCAGCCTGCCGGGATGCTTGAAGCCTGCTGGACCAACAGAGAGATGTGGAATGGATGCATCTGTGGCCACAGGTACATTTAAATCATATCAAATCAATTCCAGCAACATTGAGTGTATGCGAGTGGCACGAGACAGCAGGGCCGGAGCCGACGGCATGGCCAACTACAGAGCAGTACTCATCACAGAGCAGTGCCACAGCCCAGCTGGTATCATGTTGACACGACCTAGACCAGTCTGGAGTGTTATAACACTACTAACAGTTATTAGTAGAACTCTCAATGGAATGTATCAACAGCTAAGTTGGGATCTCACTGATGTTGCATTTGAGACAACACAGTAGGCCCTACTGGGAGTACTTACCGAGAACTTTGAGAGCTCTGCAGCAGTACTGCAGCAGTACAGCTGTATAGTTGTAGTATAGTGAGCACTCGGAGTGCCACTCAGTTGGTAGTGCCGTACTACCACATGATGTGATATACATAATACTGAAATCTGTTTGACAGTTTGTTATGAGTGAATGACGCCCAGTGTCATCGCCAAACGGTAAGAGTCTCACCTGGATCATCAGCACGTCCTGGGCCATTGGGAACTCCAGGACCGTTATGACCAGGACCCTGGTTGGGGGGATCTGTGCAGGACAGGTATGGCAGTAAATTCTGGTGAGAGAGACTTGTTGGCAGATGCTGCCGCTGGCAGCCGTGTTAAAGGTGTTTTGTACACTGCCAGTGTTGATGGCATCATGCCCTGATGATATGTTCCCCTAGCCCAGACGCACACCGCTGTCATGTGTACATGTGTCATAGGCCTAACCCCCGATACACTCGCCCCTATCTTGGGTGTTGGATGCTGGATACCCACGCACCGCATGCAGGCTGCTGCTACAGGGTATAGATTACATCATCTGTAACCTACATCGAATGCATGCATGTGCGGTTCAGTCTGCAGTGCAGCAATGCCATGCTGCATCCAACACTTGGGCAAGCTGCTGCAGTGTGGCACCATATGCATACAATGGCACTGCAAGTGCACGCACTGGTGATGTGCAGGAGAGGCAAGGGAGGCACTTACAGGTCTTGGGGTCTGCGTTCACGCTGAAGATGCATGCGGCCATCAGCAGCACGCCTGACAGGATGATCTTTGCTCTCATGTCGATGCACGTGCCTGTTGGAGCAGCAGCACATCGACAGCAGGTACGTACTTCGAAGGTCAGCACTGCACATGTCACATGTGCATTACAACATTGCAGCGTTTCTGGTCCATCTTGAGCCAACTCAACAGTGCACAGTGTGTCGTGTCACGTGCACTGCACTCTTCCGAAACTCACCATCGGAAACAAATCAACCGTGCCGGATGCTAATCAGGTTCACGACAAGTGTTGTAAGAGCATTGATATACAGAAGATGGCAATGTGCACGTCTGTTGGTTCAACCCTGCAATCCGCATCGCCAATCGCCATCAATGGCCGTGACTTGCATCGGTTGCAGCCAGTTGGCTTGATTGCAAGTTGATGACGCAGTCATTATGTACGATTCTATGCTTGTGTATGCTATAGACTTCAACCAGAGCTCCTAGGGTATCTAAACGAATCATGATTGAGACTTGATGCATGGGCTGTCACTGCTCAGTGAGTGTGAACCTGTGCCAGCTGCAACGGAGCATTTATCTCCAGATAGGCCTAAACGGCATTTAATATATGTCACTCACCTGCAAGATATTGCGCAAACTTGTGATCTACAGGTGTCAGCTAGCTGGCGTATTAGCAGCTATGCAAGCTAGCTGTCTGGATATCCCATTGGATTTCTGAAATTCAAGTCGATGAGTCGATTATGACACTTCGATGGCATGTGCTTGCTACTTATACCCGCGTATGCATGCACTATGCCTAGTAGGACTAACCGCCAGTTACATTACCAGGAGTCGTTGGTCACTGCACACGTCAGCACGTCGGACGATTGATTATCCGGAGCCGGCGCCGCTCCAGATGCCTTGCTGGCAACGATTGTGCACGGCGGAGCGCCGGCGGTCTGGCAACTGATCTGGCGACCGTGCCCAACCATTGAAGGAAGGAAGTTACCCTTTCCGGCCGCAACCACTGGTCTACCTTGACGTCAAGGAAGGAATCAAGGAAAGGGCTGAGCCGGAAGGAGTCTATGCTGCATGATCGCACAAAGCACGCATGCTGAAGATCTTCTAGAGGAAGCTGCCGGCACAAACCTGTCATTTTGAGCATGTGCTGAGCCGCTCATGGCATGTTGCATCTGCCTTCCGAAGCGGAATGCGGAGTCCGCACCGTGCGGCACTTAATGTTTGCTCTTCAATTTGGAGGAACGTTACTGGGGTGTGGGTATTGTTGTAGGCTGACACCACTGGTCACAGCAGTCTACTCCTACTGCCACAGCAGCCCCCACTGAGTGGGCTTTTCTGCCTTGAAGGCGCCCCTGAGGGTGGTCTAATCTTGGTGTGCCAGTGTGGCTGAGCCACCAAGTACATATTCCCAAAGGCCTTGCGGCCGGAAAGGGTTATCCTTCTTCTTCTTCTGCCACAGCAGTCTGGGTGACTGAGTGGTGGAGTGCCACTGGGTGACTGGATGGTGGAGTGCCAACGCCGTTAATACAGTCCAAGATGGACTGAAATAATAATATTGCCCTAGCTGGATGTGAGACAGTGCGTGTCACTGGCCATGTGTGTGTGTTGTGTCTGTTACAAGGGGGTGGTATAGCTATACCACCTTCTATAGAAGACGCCACCGACCTTGGGCACCCTCCGCGAAAGAAGGATTTCGCCCTTGGAGTGCTGTGCGATATCGCACAGGATCGATCCTGATAGCTCAGTTGGTTTGCATGGGCAGGGCCTAACGGCCGGAATAGCCCTCTCCATCCTTCCCTGGCCAGCCTGGTTGACAGAAGAAGAAGAAGAAGAAGAAGAACCCTTTCCGTCCGCAAGGCCTTTGGGAATATGTACTTGGTGGCTCAACCTGGTTGACAGGTGACCGGGGCAGTACTGAATCAACCGTTCAGTACGGTACTGAGACCTGCGCAGCAGGGCCCCACCGTGGGCCAGTGGGTGGTCTTCAAGAGACCACCCCCTTGTAACAGATAAAAACAGTAAATTACACCTGTACCTGTGCTGGTAAGCATTTATGATCAAGAATGAGTAGTTGCCTTGAGGATGAGCTGCCAGTGGGTGGTTCATGATGCAGTCAAATGACTGCAGTCTGCAATAAGTGTTCCTCCAGCTCCTAGGGTAGACAGCGTAGCAGCTGCGCTGGTAGTGTCAGACTGCAGCCGCTCACTATGATCATGGCATCAAGAGCAACCGAGCCCAATTTGTTGTCAAGATATGCTGGCGCCACCCATGATGAGAACCACAGACCCTGCATAAACGGCCCTAGAAACTCCAAGGAAGGGCTGCTGTACAATGCCATTAATTTAAGACCTACAGCCCTAAATACATATCATAAGCATACATGATGTGCTGACCGCAACCCCTGGCAGAACTGCCATAACTGTACTGCAGTAGTACTAGTGGTACATGTGGCTGTACAGCAGCGCTGCCACAAAGTGAGAGTGCCGAAGGTTGCCTTGATGGATGGCCCCTTGAATATGATCAGTGTCCCGAGAAGCCTGCTTCCACAAGTTGGAAGAAAGGGAAAATAAGAGGCTCTGGTTATTATGTGCTGAGCTGATTGGGGGCAGCAAGCCAGTCACAAAATATCATTACAAACTCAGTACTGCCGGACAAATCCTCAGGGTGCAAGGAGTTCATGATGCTGCCTATGAATGACCACATGGCAGTACCATTAGGTCAACAGCAGGTGCTTGCTTTGCAGTATGCATTGCTGACAATGCTAAGAGATACACAACGAGGACACAAAACCAAACCACACGCAAAGCCAGAAGCTGCTGGCCCTGTGACTCTGTACTTAGACTTCACTATCTACAACGCACGTGCGTGCACATGCTGCAAACACCACACACATACGAGCAACACCTGTAAGAGAACTGACAACTAGTCCTCCTTTGCCTGGGCCCTAAATACAAATACAGCACCAGAATCAAGACAAACCTCATGCCAGCATCGCTGCGGGCATCCTAAACAATCAATATCTGACTCTGACACCTCACTAACAGGGATCACTGCAACCGCTGCTGCTTCAGGAAGCCCCATGAAGGTGCTATCGCTGTTTGATTCGCTTTCATCAATGCAGCTTGCAACGCAGGCTCCAGACTGGCAGGCAACAGACCATCACCTAGCAACACATTGCCCAGCTTTCCCCACAACTCGAGCAGCTGGTGGTTTTCAAGCCGCAGTGCCACTTCCAGAGCCTCTCCTACCGATGCCTCAGGGTGCGCCACAAAGCTCCAGTAGTAGAGGTATGCAAACATGGCCATGATCATTTGGCAGTCGAACCGGTCTGTAACGCCTCCATGGCCGGGGATAGTATCTCCAAAGTCCTTCATTTTGAAGGCCCGTTTGAACCCGCTGCCAAAGAATCCACCTGCGGTGCAGACATATAAGTAAAATTTCATTAATGCTAGTGTTATAGTATATCAGCAGCCACACAGCGCAGTAACAACAAAAGGAAGGTCTCAGCGGTGTTTTGCTGAGCTGCCAATGGAGGCGCCAACCCTAAGCGTGATCACAGTTGGGCTCCTTGCCAACCTGTTGCCTCATGGAAGAAGGCCTGCTGACCCTCAAACAGCTATAGCTTGCCATCAGAAGCCAGCTGACAGGATGATGTGTTGCTGCTGTGCCACTATCCATATGCACTGCTGCAGTGCTTCACGCAAGGAGAGCTGCGGCGCATGCTGAGGATGATCCACACCGGACGGGTTCATAGCCCACCAACACAGCTTTTGATTGCAACAGGAATGAGCAACCTGCCGACTCACCAAACGGTGCTACAAATGAGGCAAAGATAGCCAAGACAATAGCATGGCCTTCAATGGGCCTGAAGGTAATCTGCACGTCTGCCAGGTGTGCTGTAAGCCACTGCGGAAGCTGCTGTACAGCTGCAGATGCCACATCAGCTGCGGGGCCTGGCAGTACATCTGATAAGCTGTGCAGGGCTGTACCAACTGAGTACGTGTGGGAGGAGTAGATGGGGTCTGGTGTGCAGTCTATGGGCCCTAATGAAAGGTCCTGCAAAGGCACAGAGAAAGCAGAAACATGCCTCAGCACACTGTGGTGCATGAATCATATACTGTCCCTGCACACAGCAATGGCGAAGCTATCCATGCCCCTGACATTGGTGGAGGACAATCTAAGCCACTGCTGGCACTCAGAAGGTCTGAGCCAGCAGAGCAGAGAGCAGCACAATCACAGCAGCATTGACTTCTCGCAATTGATCTATTGCTCGCAGTTTCACCTGTCTGGGACAGGTCATCCACTTGAAGCGGGACAGTATATTGGCCAAGATCATTGCACTCAGCACAGTGCCCAAGAAACCTCCAATGAATCCCTCCCAGGTCTTTTTGGGTGACAGTTTGATCAGCGGGGTTTTGCCCCAGAAGAAACCTACAGCAGCACAATATATATTCCTAGGGTTAACCTGAACCTAAACCTACTCCCTATACCTACAGCAGCACAATGTTGTTGAGTGGAGGTGCGACATGCACAGCGCTGATGCAATGCAAAGCAGGATAAACATGCTCACAACCAATTGAAGGTCAGCAATTCTGGTTGTGAGCATACAGTTGCATGACATCAATGCGCTACAAGGAGCCCGCATCTGCATCAACTGGGTTCATGCCACCCAATTGTTTACCACCAGACTGTGCATGATCCAGGACCGTATGTCTTTGATTTCAAAAGCAGCAGACACAGTCCTGCTACTGACAAATCCCAGACCCACCTGCTAAGTAAGCCATGATGTCATTGGTGATGATCAGGGCTGATGGAAGGATTAGCCAGATGAGCCCCTCAAAGATGTTGCTCACAAAGAATGATGAAGGCACAAAGATGATCATCAGGATCATGTGCGTCCATGCATACTGTCCAAATTGATACAGGTACATGCCGCGCTTGAGGCTCAGTACAAACATCACAAATCCTGCAGCAACACCAGGAGTAACAGGTCGGTAGAAGGTCAGCACAGCCCCTGCTGCTTGAACAGGGCTGCTACAATACATAGCTCAAGCCGCTATATGGTAGTACTGCTGATGCTAGTAGCTAAGCTCAGGCCGCATTGCGATAGACCTACGGCTGAGACTCTTGACAAGCAGCTCTACTCATCAACTTTGACTGAACTTTGACTGGTATTTTGAAGGTTTCCTGGTGCTTTACCTGCCATGTACAAGGAGTAGCTGATGAGCGTGTGTCTTTTGAGCATCCAGGCAAACACCGCTGAGTATTTGCTGGACGTCAACTCTACAAGTAGATTGTTTTTGATGAAGCTGCAGCAGGAGTAGAACAGCAGAATGGAGATGCGCGTGATGATGTGTTGCTGATCAACAGCCCGCAGGTCTATGTAGCTGAGATTTATGTCTCAAGGTACCTTCAGCTGCAATATGAGAGACTTGGCGTTGTTTCAAGCAGCAAAAGTGGCCGTTGGCAGGAATCTGCTGCTGACTGAATACGATTGCACTGAGTAGGTCACGTCCTGCTCCCATGATCGGCATCGAATGCACACCGCTGCCAAACACACTGACAGATACCGGGCCGTTCGACCTCCTGCTGCTGCTGCTGTCTCACCGGAGGTACAGGTAGAATGTTGCTACAAAGAAAAAGTACCACTGTTGTGCACGGAACCCCGGGATCTTCACATCTTGTTGTGCTACCCGAGCCAACATGAACAGCTCCTTCACCATCAGAAACTACAGGCAGACAATGATCTGGCATATGGTGCAGGCAAGGCAACCACTACAAGTGCATATAGCTGTCACGATCCAGCATTGCTGTACGCGTATTGGAGTGCACTGCAAGTGTACAAATCACTGCTGCAGTAAAGCTGCACTGCTGGGCTCAAATAGACACTAAGCAGTCACAATCGCTCAGGATACATGACCAACTGAAATAGAGGGAGTAGGGTTGGAGCTGATGGACAGAGCTGCCGCTGTGGTATCTCGCACCTGAAGAGAAAATACCAAGAAGACAAGCGGCACGTGCCCGGAATATATGATGGCTAGAAACCCGGCTATCATCGCCACTGTGCTGACTGTCCGGACCTTGAACGATGCCACCCGCTTTTGCTGCAGCAAACAGGCATGGTTCTTGGATGGCAGTGGATGGCTGTGCTGTTGTACTGGTGTGGCAAGGAGGTTGCATAAAGTGGGCGTAGCAGGCAAGATCGGCACAGCAAATGCAAGACATGAAGCAAAATAATCGACATACCTGAGTTTCCAGCACTGAGGCTGCAGTGTCTTCCCTGTCTGTTTCATCCCTATCTGTTGCGTCCTGCA
Organism: Coelastrella sp. MACC-549; assembly: GCA_018290735.1. Classification (NCBI taxonomy): domain Eukaryota; kingdom Viridiplantae; phylum Chlorophyta; class Chlorophyceae; order Sphaeropleales; family Scenedesmaceae; genus Coelastrella; species Coelastrella sp. MACC-549. The sequence goes on along the minus strand of JABEVS010000022.1, from coordinate 327,496 downwards.
AGTCAGCCAACAACCATCAGACGCGGGCGCTGGGCAGCGTTATCTGTGCATGGGTTCTAGTACATCCTTCTATGCATGCCTGCGCATCATCTTCTGCATCCCCAGCAGTGTCTTGCCGCCTAACGTGTTTCATAGTTGCAGTCCAGAAGCTCCCCGCAACACTAAGCACTTAAGAGAATATCAGAACAGTACGACTCGCAAGCATACAAGATCTGCAGGATGTGCGCGGAAAGATAGAAATTCAGCAACTTAAAGCGTCACGCACCCAGCGGCAAAGCATCGTAGATAGCTAGTAAGGAACATGGCCATCACATTGAGCTGCAACTAGGCTGAACTACACCAGGACAGCAAGTTGTAACACAGTGCCGTTCCGAACCGCTGACAAAGCAACGTTCCAGAAGCCATCAGATGCTGTATGCTTGCAGCCATCGTTTTGATCAGGTAGCATTCTGTAGAGGCAGACGGCCGCAGCTAGGGGAGCCCCAATGTCAGTGAAGCAGTACAGCACCTGTGCCACAGGTCAGTAATGCTGAACGACAGCAGTGCCAGCCACTGCATGGCCTTAAACACATGGGTCACCTCCACATGAGGAGATCATATGTCTGTCATGCAAATAACATGACGTTTGAATATGCAGCTATGACGCTGAATATGCAGCTATGACGTTTGAATATGCAGCTGATCAGCATAGCAGCCCTCCATAAACAGCTGGCATGTTACTGCCGTTCCAAAATCACTGTCATCAGTTGAAGGTCAGCCACCTGCTATCACTACCTCAAGGGTTTCCACCCGTAAGGAGCCAATTGATGGCTCGTGGGGGCACACACACACACACACACACACACACACACACACAAAAACACAGACCAGATTCAATTCGGCAGAATGTCTGCAGGTTCAACCTGCTGACTATCATCCGACTCAATCTCAAGCTCAGAAATAAAATGCAAAACATGCAAGATGTCCCCATGCACAAATGTGTAAAGCTCCGATGCCAAATGGCAGAAATACCGTATAAGGCATACCACAAGCAATTAACAACCAACAGCAATCTCCCACCAAGAGACAGTCTGCATCAATGCACAGTCAACCTGCCAGTGCATACATACAGGGACCAGGGTTCTAAATACGTGGCTTTATAGCCTAGCCTCTCCGTTCTTTTTACTTAACCGTAAATACCTATCACATGAGTCACAAATTTGTAGTCATCTGTCTGACCACACCTGACCACATCTGCGCTACTGTGAACGTCATCAGCTGCAACTACCAACAACAGCTGAAGTTGCTGTGAGCAAGACAAACCAGCAGCATGCACCTAACCACACGTTACACTTGCTGCGCAGTTCTTCTCCTGCTGCCGCTGCTGCATCATGTCCTGGCAGCACTGTTGCTGCTGTTACCATTGTGCTGGCCAGTATTGTAGTGCAGGCTAACATGATGTTGAAGTACACGGCAAGCTTGTAGCGGAACCACTAAGTTTGTTGACTGGCATAGGGACAAATTGCATAGAGGCTCAATGGATGGTGCTTGTGCTGCTGCTGCTGCTGCTGGTTATGGTGGTGGTTGTGGCTGTGTGCACAGGCCACAGTGATCTGCACAGCTGTGGATATTGCTGCAGCTTTTCATGACTTGCTGTGGTCCTCGACGCTGTCAGCACCAGCAGAAGCGGTAGCGACACCATCTTTGGCACCTTCAGGCAGGCTGGGTGCTGCTTCCACCCCGCACCTTCACCAGAGCTGCCCGCAGTGGAGAGGAAGTTCCCACATTTGACCAGAAGTCTCTGGGTTTTGACAACTTCTCCAAATCACTTTGCGTAACTCAGCTCCCTCATAATTTGGCACATGCCCAAGCACACAGCAGTTGCCAACAATGATTGAAACTCTTGAGCTTGTTGTGCAAATGCTAGAGAAGCAGCTGAGAGAATTCACAGTGTTGGTGGTGTCATCAACAAGCACTGTCATCAACAAGCAAGGGGTTTCCAGTGGTTTACCCTTGTCGTAAAAGAGGATGGTAATAATTTATTAAATAATTCGCCTGCAAAACATCGGGCGCGAGGCCGATGGCAGTAAATGCTATGGCTGATGGTATCAATTATTCTTATTATTATTATCAACAAGCAATGCACACCCCCCAGGATCCGTCTGGCTCTAGATGGCTCCGCAGACAACTGTCTGTGGACAGCCTGTGGATGACTGGAAAGTGATCTGTTTGTCATACAGGTAGTAGGCCTTGTATGTGTACTTGTGAAACGCTGGTTGCAACTTCACCTGGCTGTGTAAGCTGCAGTGTGCTGTCATAGGTGTACTACTCTAACTCACGATACCCAACGTAGCTGCAGCTGGACTTCCTCACTGCCGCCTTTGTGGTATGTACTTCTCACTCTGCTGCAGCTGAGCTGCGCACCCTGGCGCACCTGCGCAGCATCATGTGGAACTTACCGGTACGGCTGTCAGCCATTGTCTGGTACCAAAAGTCTCTACTCGGCATTCATGACCCCTTGTGCAAGGGAAGTTACATTGTGATCAGCGCTGCAACCAGCTGTAGTGGATCCCATCAGAGCATAGTACGCCAGCTGCTGTGACAGTCGCACCAGCGAAGCGCCCGCAAGATCTCTAGTGCACACTGAAACCAGCGTAGTCTAGGTCCATTGCAAGGTAATTGCTCTGTTAGATTGCTGCGTGGACGAGTTGGTTACCAACTATTGACATACCTGGTGTGACACAGTGCGTGTCTAATGCGCTCTTTACTGAGAGCTGGTACAGTGCAAAACTGCCTCGCAACTCACCTGTGGCAGTATATGCATGCACATGTCAAGTAGCTTCTGCGCCCTGTCTGTGCACACCAACACTGCCCCTTTTCTCGTGCCTCTGCAGACTGCAGCCAGCATAGCAGACAGATGTCCCGTGATAGCAACTGCGGGTTTGATCCAGACGTCCGGAGAGGCTGGCAGGGTGCCATACTTCAAGACCTGAGAGACCTGGAAGACCGCTTGGACAGGCGCCTACGTAACATTGAGCAGAGCATTTACATCCTCCCCCAGCTGAAACAGCAGGTTGGCAGCCTGATGGGGCAGCAGGCGCAAATGCAGGAAGACATCGCAGCCTTGCGAGCAGGCCAGACAGCAATGCAGCAATCATTAGATGCTATCCTGGCGGCTGTGCAGGCAATGCGGCCCTGCCAGTGCCCTGACGACATGCCAGCTCGCCTGCAGCAGCTGGAGGCACAGGTCGCCAACCTGCAGTTTGGTGGAACTCGTTAGATGCCTGAAAGATTGCAAGAGAGTGTTGTGAATCTGGTAGTGGCGTTGTATGTGGGCTGAATGGGCTGCAGTCCTTGTGCTTCTTTGACATTTGGCAGCGCAGCATGTGCATCCCACAGGCCTGTGCCAAACAAACAACACGCCTTGGCAGGGCAGCACGTGAACCATGGTGATTTAGGTACAAAGGTACAAAGTCGGTGGGATGAACCCCCTAAATCCCAGCACAAGCCAGCGAGCCAGCGGATGACTCATGGGATGCGGTCCATTCTCACAGACTAGCTTGTTCCACGGGCGCTCGCGAGTCGGGCTCCCTGGGCCGGATTCGAACCCGCACCTCCAGCATCCAAAGCCGGAGCTCTACCAATTGAGCTACCGGGGATTTACAGGTGCGAGGCAGTGACTGCAGCAGCATGGCAGAAAATTGAGCACAGTAGGAGCCTCTATATGAATGGCAACCCCATTATATGAAGCATTTAGCATGTTACCGTGGTGCACTAGTCGTTCTCTCAACTTCTTATCACTGGGGCTGGAACCATTGTGTAACATTTTCAGCTGTTGTTGATTTCGTGTTTGCATCATATGCTGTTTTCAGGCTGCATCAGCGACAGCGGCATGAGCAACGTATCCTGCTGTTTCTACACAAAGCCAGGTTGGTGTGTTTTGTGACACGGTCTGCAGATGACGGTCTCTGTGGCAGTTTTCCAGTATTGCTTGCATCATGTGCCAGCAGTACAGCTGTTGTTGGCTGCCACAGCCTAAGCAACCTCCCCCAGTGCGTTAGGTGCCGGGGCAAAGATAGTTGACTGGTTTCTGCCCTGCAGGTATGATCAACAGCACACACTGCACAGTAGCATGGTTGCTGTTGATCTCATCATGCTTCATGGTGGCTGAACGGTATAGCAGTGTTGTGTGCTGCCATGCCAGTCGTTGGTTGTCATGTGTGTATGCAGCAAAACTTCAAATTGCTAAAGGGTGGTATTCTGCGATGCGATGGTATCATACGTGTTGCATAAGGCAGTGTGCATGTATAGTTTTCACCATATGCTGTTCGTTTTGTTGTGTGGTCTCTGACACTGTCAGCGGCTGATGTGTCTTGTGTTTGAGTCACTTGAGCACCCCCATTCAGTGCATTAGTGTGCCTTGAAGGCCACCCTCAGGGGAGGTCTAATCTTGGTGTGCCAGTGTGGCTGAGCCACCAAGTACATTATCCCAAGGGCCTTGCGGCCGGAAAGGGTAACTTCCTTCCTTCCACTGGGGCTGGCAGCCCCGGCATCTGTGATGTGTTGCAATCAGCCAACTGGGATGGATACCCCTGCTGGAGGGGCTGGAGATGCTCAAGCAACCTCAGGTGAGGGCATTTATTGTATTTCTTTTTCCGTTTGTAAACACCTCACAGGTTGGGTGCATTCGATTCAGGGTTTCACGCTACTGCTGCTGCTGCTGCAAGACAAGTTGGATGCATTTGACTTAAGCTTTCAGTGAAGCATGACATGCTGCTGCTACTGCTGCTGCTGCAAGACAAGTTGCATTCATGCGACTCGGGGTTTCCACGCTGCTGCAGGACGGGTTGGATGCACGTATCTTGGGGTCCATGCTGCTGCTGTTACTGAAGGACCACTGGGATGCACTCAGAACAGGGTCTCATGCTGCTGCAACTGCTGTAGCACCACCAGTTGGAGCGTTGTGTGGCCACACATGGGTGCTGCTGCAGTGGCAGTGCTTGCACACCAGCAGGCAATGGGCTTGACCTGAGCTGTCAGGTCCAACCAGCACCACTGGTGCTAGTATACAGCGGCTGTACGCTGCATTGCTAGCATGGACATACCCTGGTGTAGTCTGCTACATCAGCCATACTGTATGGCAACAGTGGACGGTGCCCTGTTGTAATTACGTACTTATAAGAACTTATAAGAACTTGATACTTTGTCATAATGGTGAGCAAGTAGCACATTCACGCATGCAGTGCAGCGGCGGTTAAACCCAGTCACACCTGAATTGCTGCAACAAATGCCGACTTGGAAGGTACACACTGGACCCATGCGCAAGGGACCCATATGCAAGTGTTGTGTGCACAACATTATGCCTTGGTATCGTCCAGCCAACTATTGAGACCCATTGGCAGCCAGACGTTGCATAGCGTGCACAACACACCACCAGTGTACATCCTGACCATAAAGAATCTGTACAGGTTTGACATATCGCCGACAAAGAGTCATTTTGATGCTCTAGCAAACATCTGCTGTTGCACCGGCCATCACAAGCTTTTACACGCCTGTGATGGGCTGTCAATGGAGGTTACAGAGTCAGAGCAAATGCACAAGATAGAAATTTAGTCCTGCCTAGACATGGAATCCTGCCAACAAATGACAATAGACGCACTGACCAGTAGGCCATGGATGTTTGATCTAAGAAGAGACAAGGGTGTGCTTTAATCATGCAAGCATTTGTACAGCATGTTGTTGATCTTGATCACCCAATAATAGCGACTATATGCACACTGTGCAGCACTTGATGCAAGAGACTCTCAGACCAGATCCTGTATGCTATGTGCATTGTACTACTATGGCATGAAATATCTGAAGCACAGGGAGGCTTTGTGACTGCCGTATCAATCAACTTGCAACGTTTGCTGGGTGTTTGCAGCCATAGAGCTATGCTCTGGCTGATAAGTAGCCCACAAGATTGGACAAATTAGTAATGGTTTGTCACCACTCAAACATCTGCTCAGAAGGCATCATGATCAGCGTCATAATACTTAAATAGAAATCAGCAATAGACAAATAGCAATCCTCCCGACACATCACAACTGGCTGCTAGCAGCCCCCAGGCGTGCTTAAGCAGATGACTGGACTTCAACGTCCAAATCTGCACCACCCTATAGCTATGGTGTGAGGCTTCCTTTTCGCGACACATGCCAAACAAATTGAACAGCTTGCCAAGTCACTCAGTGGTGAGTTTGTGAGCCATGTGAAGCCGTGGGTCTCATGAGTCAGCAGCATTCAACACGCAACTCTACATGCTATTTCTTTCAACAGCTAGATACACTTTGGTGGGCATTCCATGGCTGGACATCCTGACTCAACCTCCTGCAACAATGAGTAGAAGAAGATGACAATGGCCCTTTCCGGCCACAAGCCCCCTGGGAAACAAAGCATGGCGGCTCAGCCAACCATCATACTCTTGAAACGGACCTCCCTCAGGGGGGGAGGATGAGTAACACCAATGAATAATAACACCCAGAGTTCAGCTGAAGCCGCCTGCGACTGAGTGCAGGCCACAGATGGGTCCATATGAACATGCATCAGAAGATCCGATTTTGGAATTGCCGGGAACCGTAGTAGCAGCTGGTGTCTATATGAGCCTTGAACCATTCTCTGCTGATCTCAACATATCCAAGCCCCGATCTCATGCCACACACCTCACATTGCCAGTTTTCATGGAAACTGACCAGAGTCCCCTGAGACAGCCTCGGCTAGTCGTCCATAACACATTCAATTGCCAGCTCATCCGATGTTGCATGGCTCTATCTCTCTCACACAAAATGCAGGTGTTGCCACAGCCACATATTGCAAGCTCTACCTGTCTGCCTGTCCAGATACTCACATCTGTCCTGCAATTTATGCCGCTGAGGACCACAAAACCGACCTGATTCCTCCAGTAGCTGCATGATAGAAGCATCCTAGATGAATTCATGCATCAGCCAAACTGAATCAACCAACCGTGCACAGGAGTTTGACTGATCACACATAGGCTAGTAAACAGCCTCAGTCTACTGTACAAGTAGTACATGCCCGTATGCAAACACCTCTCAGAAGGGCCAGCTGACCTGCCATGTAGTCAATCAAACAATGCAAACGCACATACCCGCTGAATGCAAGCAGCATCAGAGTCAACTCAGTGGCACAGACCCAGTAGTGCTCAGCACAGATGACATGCAGGTACCTCCATATCATGAAATTTTTCAGACCCAACTTTAATACCCAAGTGAATTACTCACACAATTGTCCGTTTGTGATTGTTTGAGACAAACTAAGAGAATGCAGGCCCTTCAAGGTCAGGTAGTACAAACACCAGGGCTGAAAACAGCTGAAAGACCACACAGGTTTCATGAAGTGCTCAAGATCCACCCCTCGCATGCCGCCCATCTGTAACAAGTGCACCAATTCAAAGATTTTGCTTCAACAGGCAGTCCAACCTTCTACAGGCTCTCTGACATCCCCCCCCCCCCCCTTGCGCTCACCGCTGTTGCTGCTGCTGCTGCTGTTGAATGGCACCATATCTGCTGCTGCTGGGAAGTCGCAGGGCAAAACTGCTGAGGCTCAACCTGCGTATTGAAGCCCTTGGCGGTGACTTCAAGTTGGCTTCAATGTCCACCTCCTTGACAGCAGGAGACACAACTTGTGGAGTAACGCCACCTGCAAAATCACCACCCGCGCTGCTCCTGATGCGCATCAGCAGTCGTCCAGCAGCTGCTGTTGCTGAACCGCTACCGCTGCTCCAACTGCCACTGCCGCCTGGAGAAGACGTTTTGTACCCAGAGTGTTTGTTGACGGCCCCAAAGCGACGAATGCCATCTGGAGCATCACCATTGGCAGCAAAAGCAGCGCCGCCTCCACCACTAATGCTGCGCCAAGATTGAGGTAGCCTGCTGCTATCAGAACCCTGGCTAAGTTGGCGGAGTGCTAACTTTTCCTGCTGCTGCTTCTCCTGTGCTGCAGCAGCTGCTGTTGCTGCGGCAGAACACGCCTGCTGAAGGGTTGGCAGTACGCTGGGCAACACAACGGGGCAATCCTGGAGCCCAACCACAGGGCCTGTTCCTGGAAACAACAGTGCACCCTTTCCACCTTTGTACGAAGTGGGGCTGTAGTAGGGCACTGGCATGAAGTCTGTTGTGAACGAGATCATGTCAAGTGCTCCACAGCCCTTGAAGGCAAAGGCTCCGATGTGCTGACCACTGATGTGCACCAGGCGCTGCGGGTAGGCGGGACCATCCAGCAGCATGGCACCTGCAACAAGTGAGAGATCCACCCACAGTGCAGCGAACATCAGCAACAAGCAGGATGCAGCATCAGATGCTGCTTGCACAAATCAGCAACATGCAGGGTGCAGCATGAGGTGGTGGTTGCACACCTTGCCAACAAGCAGGATGCAGCATCAAGCACTGCTTGCACAGTACATGATAGCACTACCTCAAGAATCATGTCCTCTGCCGTTACGTGTAGTATGCTGTGATCAACAGACCCAGCAGATGATCAGAAACCCACTTCTGTTCAGCAGCTCCTTTAGCAGCCTGGCCCGGGAGGAAGACACCTTGGCCCCATTACCACTGGACTGCCGTGATGCAGCAGCAGCAGCAGCAGCAGCAGCAGTACTACTGGTCCTGGGTGCTGCTGCAAGCCCTGATATATCCACTGATGCAGACTGGTCTGTTTCCAGCGCACCGACATCTGGCAACTGGAACTCTGACACACTGGACTTGCTGAAGGATGCAGCATCACCAGAAGACTGTTGCTGATGTTGTGTGCTGAAGGTTGCTGGGGCTGCAGCTGCAAATGGGCTGGACAAGGACAGCTGGCTGCCACCCACATCCTCCTGCTGCTGCTCCTGCTGCTGCTGCTGCTGCTCTGTTACCAGGTTATGCAGCCCTAATTCAGCTTCAAATCTCCAGGTGCTATGAGATGTATCAACAAAGAGCAGGGGCAGAGGAACGTTGGAGATTCCTTCCACTGGCACAAGAGTCACTGGCAAAAGATGATGATTTGATCCATTGAAGCGCTTGCAGATTCAAGAACACAAGAAAAGTAGGTGGTCAATCAAAGGCGACAGGCTCAGAGGTTCTTGGTACCTCCTGAGTGCAGAAGCCTATCACAAGTATACCAACTCCTGAATCTCCTGAATCCCCCTCTGAGCATGCAGCACTGCTGACTCGATATTCCGTTCAAAACTACCATACACCGCACATGACTCTTGGCTTTGAGAACAGCGCCGGCCTATCAGGCTCAACATTATCGCAGGTGTACTGCAGCAGGTTTACGACGAATAGTGGCCTGTTTGAGCACCAGCTCTGCACATTGCCTAGACCCTGTCCCTACCTGTATATCCTCTCTGCCAGCTCCACACTGGCAACCACCTGACCACCCTGTGCTGCAGCATCCATCATGCGTGCAGCAAGGTTCACAAACGTGCCAAAGTAGTCGGGACGACCCTGCAGGGCAAGATGAGACATGTAGGGGAGGCATGTGTGATGTGTCAGTGGACGCAGCAGGAGCAGCACTGGCTGTGTCAAGTGTTGTATCAGGTCACGCAGCTTTGCAGACCCACTTTAGGCCCTTCTTGTGGGCCTTCTGACCCAGGTTTGCCTCAGAAGTATGTCAAACAGCAAAGCACAGCCATCAAAGTGCCGTGCAGACATCCAAAATGTTGTTTGTGTAGGTTGAGCTGTTACATCAGAGACCCACCAAGTGATCTGGTGAGATGGAATCAGGTGGTCCTTCAGCCAGACCAATTTTCATGCTCAGCGGCCACCCAGCAGCTGCTGCTCCAGCTGCCTTAGGGCTGCCACCAGCATCTGTTGCTGCTGCTGGTGTGGGCCCAAGCTCTTGCAGGACCTCATCAGACCAGGGCACATGAAGCAGGACCTCCTGCAAAAACAGTGATGGCAACACAACAAGGGTTGAGCATCTGTTTAACCTTGGGCCCAAGCATTGCAGCAGGACAGGTACACTCCAGACTTGAAACACAAAATGTAACACAATGCACTGCTTATGGCATATGAACTCTCACGCACTGCTTTCAGTAACAGGTAAAAGCACTCATTACAAGTTCATTGCAAGACATAATCTGTCAGCATGTCAAAACCTCTGTGCTGGCCCTGTTGACTCACCTGCAGCAGCAATGCCCACTCCACAGCTCGTGCTGGTTCCCTGAATGCCAACATGTACTTCAGCACAGCCTCCTGCTCTCTGCACAGATACCCGTCCTGCCTGCCATCTCTCTCCGGCATAGCCATCAGCAGCATCTGCATGATGCGGCTCAGCGCATTGTGCACTATCCGACCAATCTCCGGCTTCTTGCGCACAAGGCTCTTGCCGCCTTCCACAGTGGCAAACACCATTGTCACTGCTGGCAGGGGTGGCCGGTCAAAGTCAGAGAAGGAGGAGGACATCCCGCTGGAGGAGCTCAGGTCAGCAACTCCAGTGCCTGTGGGGACAGACCATCAGATTAAGTGGACAAATGATGTACAACCTGTGTCTCTTGCATATGTTGGCAAAGGCAGGTATTTTTGACAAAAGGTGGCTCACCAAATATTATAAGATATGGAGAATGACAGCAGTCATGGTCATGCATCGGGCTAGCTCACCCACCAGGTTACTTTTCTAAGCAGTGTACAGACCGCACGATCAGGAAAGCATATGCATACTTGCAGCATGGGGGTGGTGTCCAACTACTAGGTGCTTCACAAGTTTTGGGTGCTGACCCTCATATGATGCCCTACCTGGTGCATCAAAGTAGCTCTTCACCATTTGCTGTGTGCCCTCCCTGAAAGCCAGGCTGCTCAGCCACAGCTTTGCCCGACCATGCAGCGATCGGGGAAGGATGCTGAACAACTGTAAACTCGACCCAGGAACGGTTGAGCCTATAACAGCGGCAGCAGCTGCAGATATGCCAGCATCAGCAATTCTGGAGTCAGCTGCTGCAGATGCTGCATCAATTGGTGTTGAAAAACCCTGTGACGCTGCGGCCTCAGTATCCTTGCTCACTGCTGCTGATATTGGTGCTGCTGCAGGCAGGAGATCAATGCTGACGGGCGCTTGCTCATCGCCTGCTGCTGCTGGTATCACTGGTGCTAATGTTGGATGGAAATACTCGCCCATGTCTAGCAGCAGAGCGTCTGTGTCCAGAGAGCCCGCATCTGTTGTCATACCAAGCAAGTCTTGTACACAGCTGCAGACCAAACAGAAAATCCTTTATACACATCTTGATGAAATTCATCAACAGGTGGACAGTTGGCAAAGTGCAATGAAGTGGCGGAGGCAGATTATAAGAGTCTTTGCTTCTTCTGATAGAACTGATAGGACTGATAGAATCGAATGTACGAACTAGAAGCATGGCGAAGAACAGGTGCAGGTTGATGATTTTGGAGACAAGTCAGAACCGTTGAGTAGTCAGGGCAAAATGCAGCAGGCCTGCAGAATGCCTGTTTTTGCAGTAACAAGTATAACAGAATTAGCCAGGAGTGAGGTTCGCTGCTGCAGCTGACCAATGCATCCGCTGGCACTTACCCCAGGCAGCTGAACAGGCATGACGTCTGTTGTTTCATGACTGCCCTTGAGGCTGATGCCCGCAGCTTATCATTGTAGCCCCTGTGGTCCACTGTGCCCAGCTCAGTGAGCCGGTTGCGCACAACATGGAAAGTATTCGCCTCAAGGAGGACTTGACCACCATTGGCCATGTCAGAAACAGCTGCAGACACAGCAGCCAACAAGTGCATACATGAGAAGGAGCTATGAAAACTAAGCGCCCATAAGAGCATGCACAGGTTCAGCCATACACTGCTACCAACAGAAGACAAGCACAGCAGGCTGACTGTAAGCCGTACAATGAGCTGCCACTGTTGCCGGCCACCCAGATTGTGCCACTCACAACAAATAGTTCCCAAGCACGGACTCACCTTTGGCCAGCTCAAACAACGCACAGCGAGCGATGTTAGTGCTCCGAGGCACCCACCCTGTCGCCACACCCATCCTCACTCTCAGGCCCCTGATCACAGCAACACCCTGGCCACCATACTGACTGCTCTTTTCCTTTGCAGGCAGCCCAAGCATAGACCAGAATCTGCTGGAGTTCTGCTGTGTGCCAGAACCTGGAGCGCCTGCATGTGCACCTACCAAGCTGCTTGCACCTAAGCTGCCGCTGGTCTGGTGCCTGCTCAGGCCTGAAATGTTTGGAGTTGCAACTGCCAAGTTGCTTGGTGACGACTGCCTTGGTGGCAACTCCACGGTCAGCGCATCCTGTCTGTCATGTTCATGTAGGCCGCCAGACAATCTGCTCTTGAGCCCGGATAGCCAGCCACTTCGTCTAGATTTCAATGTGCTGATGAGGCCATCAGCACTCACAGCACTTGGCTGTACAGCTGGCGCAATGCCATCTTTCTGTTCTCTGATGACCATCAGGCTGTCGAGGCTACCACCCACTGCAGCTGAGTCTCTGTCAACGCCTTCCTCCACACCCTCCATGACTGGGTTGGATGCCCGGCCCAGCAGACCACTTCGACTGTCCCTGGAAGTCCTACCACTAAGACTCAACCCTGTTGTTGGCTGTATTGCAGCTGCAGCAGGGGCTGTTTGTGGTCCAGATGTGGTGGCCAAGTCACTGGATCCACCAGAACCTGCTCTACAGGCCTGCAGATGCTGTGACCAGCTGCTGGTGAGGGCATGGTCCTGCCCTAGCAGGCCAGCACTGCCCATGGCGCCAGTGGGAGAATTCACTGCTGATGCTGTAGAGTTATGCTGACTGGAGTCACAGTGATTACCTGCATCCGCTGCACCTGTTTGACTTGCAGGGTTGCTGCTGGGGAACTGTCTTGTGCTGCTGCGATGTCTGGGCCCCATGTCCCCGGGCCAGTTTGTCTTCTGCAGGGCTTGCTCCACCTGCGGCAACAACAGACCAGCCTCAGATTATATCCTGAAGCATATGTACTATATATTTACTGGTTCCTCAAGAGAAACATAACATACAGCAGTTCATTTTCTGGTTCATTTTCTGGTTCATTTGCTGGTGGAAGTTACCACCTCCACCAGCAGCAGCCAAAAGCACAGCAAGCTGTGGGCTTTGTCCATGAGGTTCACCCTTCCAGAGGCGCAGAATAAGCAGCTGCACTAGACTTGCCTGTAGGCAGAAGGCTACTGCATCCATGGGTGTGTGGAAGGCCACACTCCAGCTGTCACCCTCTTGCTCCACCACATGACCGGCATGAGCAGCAACAGCCTTGCGCAGGATGGCATTGTGGATGCCCATGGCCTTAGTGGTCAGGGGGGCATTAACCTGCATCAGGTCTGCAGTCAGGCAGCAACACATGCAGGCCATGCAGGTGCTATTGGGGTCTAATCAACTGACTGTAAGGCAGAATAAGGCAAAGTGTCTGCTCATGGTATTGACTGTTATAGTTTCATAGCTGCGTTGGTACCCCTGGAGCAGCTGAGGTCTGGTTTTGGAACAGTTGGTGAACTGCAGCAACTCAGTGAACAAACCTGAGTAGCTCTCTACATCTGTGACCACAATAGTGGCTGGTCCTCCACTAGGCATTCCCTTCTTCCTGTTCTCATTGAGCTCCTTCTCACGCTGCCACCTGCAGCAGCACCCAAGCAAAAGCTCATCACAACATGGCAGGATGTGCTGCCGCAATATTATTCAAGGTGGAAATCAGCACTGCCAAAGAAGGAGCAGGCTCTGTGTGCTTGCTCACAACTCAAGTAAACCAGCTATGGAGATTTTCCCCTGACAACATACCCACCTTGGCCTCAGCTGCACTGTCATCCTAAGCCATACCAGAAGTGCAGAAGCAGCCAGCAGCATCACGGCTGCCACAGCCGCTACAACCACCACAGGCACCACCCAAGAGGGCATTGAATGGGCTGCCACACAAGTAAGGACGGTGCTGTTGTTGGACCAGACTTGTTGGTAACCCTGCAGCAGCCCCAACAGCAATGAAATGTGGTCACAGCACGTTCTCTCCTATGCCTGTGTGCTGTACAGCTCTTCGGAAACTTGTTCTGCTATGCATATTGCAACATGGTAGCCTCAGATGACACAATGCAGATCAATACGTGCAGGAGCCCTAGCAATATTTCCGCATGCCATCTCACCCCCAGGCACCGACAGCCATGGTAGCTATAGTAGCTGGGGTCCAGCTCAAACTGTGACTCTGTTGTGTTCGCCAGGTTGGCAGCTTGATCCCCCTGCAGCAACAGATGTGCAGCCATACTGATGCTAGTCAAACTGCACCCGGCAAGGGGTAAATTGCCTATATTATTGCATACATGAATGCTGTTTGACCACTTCTTGTTCAAACACAACGAATGCAGCCCAGGAGTCAAATGGTTGTGCATGAGGACTGTCTTTTTGTCAGCAAGAGCTGTGCTCTGTCAGCTCTGAGCAAGAAGAGTTGTCAATGAGTGGACCTACAAAAGAGATACTCCCTTGGAGGAACATGCTGCTGTGAAAGTTGCCTAAACACTGCAGGGTGCTTAACAAGGGTGTCCAGGTGTCCAGTAAACACAGACAGCCCTGCTTTATATATAGGCCTGCTTAGTAGTCCTGCCCTGATAGTCCTGCCTAATGATTCTGATCCGAGCTTGTTAGTGTACATGCCGAGCCTTATTCTTTGTCGCTCACCAGCTGTGTTGGCCCAGTGCCAGAGCACGACTGCACTGCCTCATCATGTGGTTTCCTAATGATTGCAGGACACCCCATGTTGCTGCCATCAGTACGAGGCACAACGGCTTCACTGAAGGTTAGAAAGCAAGGCAGCATCTGCTGCAAACTGCATAGGCCATCAACACTGCCACGGCTGCCACATCGCACTGCTGGGTTCCTGCGGATATCTACCAGCCGCAAGTTTTTGGGTATGCCCAATTCACCAGGCAGAGAGCCAGTAAGCTGGTTGCTGTCCAGAACAACCTCCTCCAAGCTGAAAGCCAACCTGCAGAGGACAACAGCATACTGAGGATGTTGCTTCTTGGCCCGAGCCAACTTGCATCAGCTGTGGCAACGACATGCAGCACCTCAAAGAAGGACTAACTTGCATCTGCTATATCAGTCACTGAGCATTGACTGCCTGCTGCAAACGGCGCAGCATGACGTAGAGCATTGACATCTTTGTGGCATGGTGCAGATGTTTCATTGGTCCATCTGCAGACAGGCTGTGAAGCAGACACAGCTACGTCAACTGCACCTGGCCCCACTCACCCTACTGCTGTGCTGATGGTGCCTGTCAGATTGTTGTGGGAGAGGTCCAAAAGACTCAGCTGCGGCAGGTACCACAGGTTCTCATCTATGACTCCTGACAGCTGGTTGTTGTTCAACTGGAGCTCTGTCAGGTACTGCATTAGCGCGATGGCTCGCTGGATGCTGCCAGAGAACCTGAACACACAACAGGTGCAGAGGAGTGGGCAGCGACCTTTATGAGAAAGACAGAGCAGAAGGTGCATTGCTGCAGCCCTGCCAGGCCTGAAGCCAACGCTGCTCAGCATGTACTGGTCAGCAACTACTGTATGTACAACTGAGGCAGAGCAACACAAGGCCCTCCTGTAATGGCATGTGTGCCGTTCAGAATGAGCAGCTGTGCTGCACACCCACCTGTTGTTGCCCAAGTTCAAGTAGCCCAGCACAGATAATCCATACACAGCATCAGGGATGCTTCCTTCAAAGTCATTGTAGCTTGCATCCAGTGACACCAGCCTGGTCCAATTCCAGCCATTAGGGCTGTCAGGCAGAATGCCAGAGAAGTTGTTGCTGCTGATGTCCAGCTGTGTCAGGTCTGTGCAGTTAAGCAGCTGATGGGGCACGCCAGTGAAGGAGTTGGACCGCAGGCTCAAGATACTGAGCTTACTGTTTTGGCATAGGTCGGCAGGTATGGTGCCTGTGAGAGCGTCTGTGGGAAGAGACAGCAAGCAGCATTGCAACATGCCGTCATACTGCTGATGCACGTCCTTGGCAAGCAACAACAAGCTCACTTGTACCCTGGCTACAACCATTAGTGGCAGCCTGTCAACAATGGACATGTCACAGCATGTATAGCACAAGTGCACCGAAGAGGCACGAACCTGAGTGCCAATGCTATTCAACTGTCTTACTTGTGTTCAGATCAAGCAACCACAAGCTCTTCAGCGATCCTAGGGAGCTGGGCACACCTCCAGACAGCCCAATGCCTCCATCTGGACCTGCAATCAGCCACACAAGCATGTACAGCAGCTGGCACCACACTGGCAAGGAACAGCACATTACTACCAGCAGCTTGCTGCACCATCAGGCTATGCATTGACTTTACTCATTCGCTGTAGCACAGCTAAGATCAAGATTGAATGAGACAGGAACACCTCGATGTGGAGACGGTGGATCAAGCCATCTAGACACCGGCAGTGAAAAACTCAACTCCTCAAAAACGGCCTGAGGTTCACACATAGGCATGGCGATCGTGGGTCATACATACCAACATTAGCCCCTAGATTGAGCACTTGCAGGGAGGTCAAGTCCGCAATCCATGCAGGTACAGGACCTGTCAGAAGATTGTTCCCCAAGTCCAGGACAGTCAACTTTGTCAGACTGCGCAAAGCACTTGGGATGGTGCCAGAGATCCAGTTGTTTCCTGCAATATGTGCAGTGCGATTGGTTTTATTAGCCAGATGGTATGTACAGCCAGATGAAACATCAGCATCAGCCCGTTGGCATGTCAGCAAGCACTCAGTGTGTCAGCTGCTGTACGTATTCTCATGAAAGTTGTGAATAGCTTTGGCATGACAGCATTCACACCTACAAAGACACATGTTGCTATCCTTCCATTATTGCTGTTGCAGATGTGCATGCATAGATGTGCTCAGAGGTAAAGCACCACAACTGAGACTACTGCCTGCAACTCTGCAGTCCTGCAAGGGTCAGTAGAGCCTTGGCCAGCTGGTATTTTAGCAAGACGGGCTTACCAAGATCCAGGACTGTAAGGTTACTCAACATTCCCCAATCACTGCCAATGGACCCTGACAGGTCGTTGCCTGGGAGGCTCAAACGCTTGAGGCCGCATGCGTGCAATTGCAGGATGCTCTGTACAACTGCGGGGTCTGCGACACTGCCGTTGACACCATTAACCGGCACCTGGAGCTCCACGACTGTGTTGAGACCGCTGCATTCCTGCTGAGCCACTTCTTTGGCAGAGCAGCAGGTGACGCCATACCAGCTGCAGTAGCTAGGAATTGTTCCTCTGGCTGCAAGGATCTG
Organism: Coelastrella sp. MACC-549; assembly: GCA_018290735.1. Lineage (NCBI taxonomy): Eukaryota > Viridiplantae > Chlorophyta > Chlorophyceae > Sphaeropleales > Scenedesmaceae > Coelastrella > Coelastrella sp. MACC-549. Next base: position 310,248 of record JABEVS010000022.1, on the reverse strand, counting down.
CTGGCAGGATTGTGTCCGTGTGATCTCCCAGCCAGTATCATCTGCCCATGACTTTGTCTCTACCCCTGGCCTAGATTCGACAAAAGTGCTACTGAAGAAGCGAGCCAGAGCAGAGCAAGTGGCAGTCTGGCAGGCACCTGTACATACGCCTTGCTGCAAGCCGGGGCATACTAAGCTTACAGCTAAAGTGGTGGTCACTATATTGACATTCAGCAAGCAAAGTAGCAGATACAGCCTTCTCCTCTGATTCTCCCGGGGCATGCTTACGGAAGGGCGCTGTGGCCCCAAGGGCTATTCCCGCAAGCACACGGCAGGAACATTTCAACTCTTGACCCCGTGCAGGTCGCGATCCACTCGGCACCACTCAATCTGCTGGGCGTCTAGTCGCAGACCTCTCATTCGCTATCAGCGCAAGCGGTGGCACATGGTCCCGTAATGCTATCGAACATCGATATGTCGAAGTTGCCTGTCGTAAGAAGAGGTAGTACTCTGCCGCCGAGCAGTACAGGATTTTCGGAATCAGCAACACTAGGGTTCCAGTACCCACTGACTGACAGAGTGATACCAACCTGCACTCCCACCTTATGAGCCTTTCCTTATGTCGCCCGATGATGCTGACAAGGTACAGTCAGACTTAGGACGACAGCAGAATAGGTTGCAATAAGGCACAAGCTATTGACTCACTGCTCAGCAGCCTGCGGGCTAGTAGCCATGGCTACTCCTGGCCAGTGAGCTGGGCTGGCACCAATGCCAGCAGGCTGCCACTCCAGGGGGTCTCCACGTGGTGACAGCTATACTGCCTGACTCATCAACTGTACGCAGCGTTGTATTGTCCCTCCCAGCCCAAGATGTCCCGTTGCAGCAGATCTGCTGTCTAGACCATTATTATGACTCACAATGTCTGCTGTCCGCCAGCTGAGCTTGGGCCTATACGCATGGCCTACTAGTAGTACTGGAACAGCTGGGCTGGTACACTCAGCAATTTCTCGCAAGCAGATCTTTATAACCTGTACCTGCCACACCAGAGCATAGCAGGGCATTCAACTGACTGATGCAGCTATGATGATTTGTCCAGGCCGCTAACTTAGACATCAGTAAGCACCACCTCATGGTCAGTCAAGGCGCTGCCTCTTGCCCGGCAGCATTGCCACACCAGTGGCTCCTGTTGCTGTTGGCTGCAGTGGCGGCAGGATGCACATCTGTGCTGCTAGCTCCTCAGGCACAGCTGCTGAAGGCGATGCCTGCTGTTTTGTGCATGCTGCAGCCTGTTGACTGAAGGAGACTGCCTGCAGGAAGTGCATGAGACAAGAACTGCCCATGAGCCAACTTCAGGGGATGACCCTACAGACATATGATAACTGCAAGATATCAAGTTCACGAGCAATACCATCTCACACAACCTCATGAACAACTGTGTGCCACTAGAATGTGAAAGCTCACATTGCTGCTTTGCTAATACTGACCCTGTGACAGCATGATATAGGACAGTTCCAGCAGTGCTAGAGAGCACTGACCTGGGTGGTAAATGCCTGGGCTACTGAGGCACTGTCTTTCCAGAGTTGGGCATATGCTGAGCTGTTGAAAACCTCAAGCTGTGCGCCCGGGGCAGCAGCAAACACAACGCATGCCTGCCACAGCTCTGGCAGCCTGAACGATCACAGTTGCATAGCACAGCAGCAATCTGTCAATTTGAACATACCAGGGCGCCTGTTTTCTCCTATAGTATTGGTAATCTACTGCTGCAGGCATCCAGTCATTGGGTACATGCAAGACAATTGATTGCTGGGTGCATCCTTGCTGCTGCTGCTGCACTTGCTGCCGGTAGCAGTAGCATTACCGGCCACCCCAGAACTGCTCTCTGCAGCCAAGACAGCTGACACAGCTGCTACACTACAGGATCAAGTGGGTGATGTGTTGAATATTGGCCAACAGTACTTGCCTGCGTGTGTTGGCCAGGTCAGCCACCAGGCTCACGTTCTCCCATGTCAAGCAGCCCAGCAGGAGCAGAATGCACTCAGCAGCCAGACCTGGCAGGAGGAACCTATCCGCAGCAGTGAACAGCTCTAGCACCAGCTCCTGGGGTATTCCAGCAGGCAATCCTCCATACAAGTAAGCCAGCAAGGCCTCTAGTACAGGGGAGGATATGTCTGGAAGTGTCACCATCCCAGTGCAGGCTTCAGACATGTTCGCTGAGCCTAGCATCGCCTCCAGGACAGGTGACTGAGATGCTAGGATGAACCGGTGAGCTTGGTAGTTCACGCCGTCTGCGGCTGTGAGAGTCACATCACAGTAAGGCATGCAGCGGTTGAAGCTGATATGGGTGTTGCTGCTATCGTCGCTGCTGCAGAGTGGCACTGCCACACCTGTGCCTCTGTTGCCGCTGCTGGCTGCCTTCAACAGAGATGCTCGCAACTCAGTGTTCAGCACTGACCTGCTTCTGCTGCTGCAGCCGTCTCTTGCCATGTCTGCAGACTGGGGTGGCCCTTGGCAGTGCTGCTGTGTTGCTGATGAGGCCTGCTCTCTGCGGACGTACTTCCTCTGCAGTACAAGTCCGGGGGCAGGAGCTGGCCATCCATCATGCCATCCGCCCATCAAGTACACCGTCCCATCACCCACAACAGCAGCAGCATGGCAAGCCCTGGCAGGTTGGCAAGTTGCCTGCAGCTGCAGGAGGTGCCACTTGCGGCTGGGGATGTGTAAGAATGCCAGGTCAGCCAGCAATGGGGTCTCTGCACCACGCGTGCCTCCTGAGACAATCAGCAGCTCGTCAAGGAGAGCAATGCAGCTCTGCGTCCTGCTGGCTGGTGCTTGACCTTCTGTGGACAGTTGAGACCACTTGCATGTCGTGAGAGATAGGGAGTAAAGTGACAGTGCTGGCTGCGCACTGCTGGGCCTACTTTTACTGTTGGCAGCGTGACCAGAAGTCTGCTGCAGGTCCTGCTGAGAGTTGGCACCTGCTGTCGTTGGATTGGTACTAAACAATGCCAAGAGGTTGCCCTGATGATGCAGCAGCTGCTCCAGCACAAGGAGTTGACCGTCAGGAACGTCAGCAGCAGACGCATCACCTGTGCATGACCTGTGAGCAGGAGCAGCAGAAGCAGGCGCGGAAGAATGGTGGTGATCAGCAGAGCAGATGTGGAGATGCATCATGCCATAGTGCTGCATAGAGTCTAGCCATTGGTGTGCGAACGAGGCATGGGTGCAGCTAGCAGCTAAAAGAACATAAAACAACAATTGTACACATGTGACTGTTGAAAGCAGTATCATGCCAAGCACTTTGCAGGACTTTGCATCAGTATGTGCTGACAGGGGTATTCCGTTGTGAGCCACTCCTTTTATTACAACGCAAACCCCCCTCTGAGTGGGCCTTCCAGGATACAAATTGCACTCACTGCATACTCCAGCAGCAGGAATCAAGGTCAAATCTGTGCAGCATAGAGTAGCTTGAGCTGCCATGCTGCCCAACAGCAAGCACATACAGGCTGGCTCCCACTGCTGTGGCACAGCGTTTGGTCTTGGCACTCGGTGAGCAACCATGCTGCTCAATGGTTTCCCAGGTGCTGGTGCTGAAGTCGTAGCGGTTTATCGTGCTGCATGGCTCCCATTCTGCTGTAGTGTCGTTCCATGCTTGGCCACCTATGACATAAACACAGAGTATTGAACGTTTCCTGGTGGCGCTTGATAGGTTCTGTTCTTGTGCAGGACTGCTTTTGCAACAAACCAGATACACACATTGTTGGTTAGTGCCCTATTGATGCACTTGAGTAGAAAACATTAGGCCTCAGAAACTCGTTTGGGGCTAATTTTATTTAGACCTGTCACTCACCGTACACATACATAGCATCGCCATGCACCATAGAAGTGTGCCACCTGCAAAGACTATGCAAGTTCTGTTCAATCTGCAAGTAGGGCCATGAAATGACTGAATCACTACCAAACTTTTTGTCATTTTAACTAAGGTTGCTGTGTGAGCAACCTGTCGTACTTGGCATTCCTGCGTATACCTGCTGCAGGATTACGAATTTTGTTTCTTTCTTTCACGTTGCCCAACACCACGAGGTGCAATTGGTCGGAATTCAGCTGATATAACAGAAAACAGTTGACTACTACAGGGACGGTCAACATATGCTGTACCTCCGCGGGAGGGGTGGGTGGTACTGGATTACAAGGTGCCACTTCTGCTGCTTCTGGCTGAAATAGTAGAAATGGGTATCTATGGCGAGGTTGGTATCAGAACTGGCTCGGCCACCATACCTGCGAGGGCATGATTGAGCGTTTGAAGGCCCCTACTGTGTACAGCTTTGATATAACGAATGTGCTGAAGACACCGCAGGTATGCAGATACTGGTAGCAGACTATGCACACCACGATGAGAATCTGGATACCTACACATAGATGTCGCCTCTGTAGTTCACCACAGAGAAACCAAACAGTGCAACTGGCAGCTGAGTGAAGGTGCTCTGAGTGAAGGTAGGGCACAGCTCCTTCTCTCTGAGGTGCGCAGTGATCTGAGCCAGGAGCCCTGAAGGGTCAAACCGCAACGGAATGCCAGACGCTGTGCATGGTGTGCCAAGATGGCAGGTCCCTGACTTGGTTGCGTCAGCTAGTTGAACACTAGAGCAGTGATGCACAGAGGCAACGTACCTCGCCGATCGACATGAGTGTTAACACCTGTCATGCCACTGGCGAGCAGTTGCAGAGATTCATCGGACAACAAGTCGATCGGCAGGCTGTTGGGAGACATGCCGAGAAGGTGCGATTTTATTCCCTGCAGCCTGGCTTTGGAGAAGCCCTGATCAAGCAGAGTATCTGTTCGTGATCATTGACATACATCAGGTGGAGGGCGCTGCAAGTGTCTGATTTGCTCGCGCTGAGTTCAAGCTCGTGTTATTATATAACCCGGGCCAAGTACAGCTTTCAATCAAATGTTGAGTCGATTGCAAGCCATTACAACTGTGTGCGTTGCAGCTGCAGAAAACACAGATGGTTTGAGTGCGGCCTTTGCACCTCTCAGCCAGGGCCGATTTCTGACAGGCATTTGCACACTGTATTGAAAGGTTTCGACTTAAGCTAAGCCGCGTTACGGGCATGCGCAGCTAATCTATAAGTATATATCAGCTTGTGCTCGGGGGAGTCCCATTGGGTGGTGCATCCCTTGCATCCCCACCCGCAGTATTGAGTAGAATGATACTATTGTCAACACTTGTTAGTCCCTTACGGGGCTGCAGCAGAGTCCTTTCGTAAGGATGCTCCGGCATCGAGCCATCAGTGCAGGAATTGGTGGCCCGATCCTGCTATGCTGCTTTGCTCTCGTAGCCAGCTTGTGTCTGGTCACCGTCTCGGCGGTGGACTCGCCAGTGTGTCCCGGAGTGCAGCAAGGCGTGTGCACAGCTGCTTGCCAGGCTGCCACATGTTCTGCTCTTGCTGGACTGTTCAAAAACACGTACAATGAAAGCAGGCCAGAAGGGGTGGCGACAAAATCCTGGGCAACTCAAACAGGCTGGCAGATCACACGAACACAATCCTGCAAGCAGATCCTCGCAGCTAAGGGCAGCACCCCAAGCTACTGCAGCTGGTACGGCATTACCTGCTGCTCTGCAGCGGCTTTGGCACAGCAGCAATGCAGCAGCGTCAACTCAGTCATGGAGCTCAAGGTCCAGGTCAATGGTGTCAACGGCAGTGTTGGAAACCCTTCTATAATACAGAATATCCTGCAGCTGCATGCGTGTGGTCTTACGCGGCTGGACTTGGAGGGCAACGACCTAACTGGGTCCATTGGCAAGGATTGGGGACTGTTGAGCAATCTCACATATTTGGACCTTGGTGAGTGCTCACGTAGACTTCTGATAAGGGATGGGACCATGCTACCCACATGCAATGTGATGCAACTATCGCAACGCTATCAAGACAGCCAGTACTGCAGCGGGCCATATGGAGGAATGCTTGCGGCAAGCCTTGCCCCTCAGCGCATTGACGCCGACATGCTGCTGTGCATCCGAGTTCCTGCCGTTATCAACAAGAGTATCGTGACATACATATCTCTGCAGGCAACAACTGGATATCTGGCACTATCCCAGATGCGCTGCGTTCCTTGCAAAAGCTGACGGTACTCAACCTGGGTGCCAACTTCCTGTCTGGTCCACTTCCCGCTTGGCTTGGGGAGTTGAAATCACTGCAGGCACTTAGCCTTGGAGCCAGTGCAGGTAACGTGCTGATAAGCAGCATGGTGGAGATAGTGCTCCCAGCAAAACATCATGGCAGCAGTAGTGACTCACCCATAACATCAGCAGCATAGTGAACCATAAGACTGGCTCTCAGTGCAACTGCAGGATTGAAGCACGCTTCTGCTACAGCACGGCTTGTGTGGTAACATTCCTAGGACTGGTTGTCAGTGTTCAGCAGGCTTGCATTTTTGGTGCTCTCCCAACCGCTTGTGTGTCTCTTTGGGGGTTTGCGGGGGCTGGCTGCTAAATGTGCTGCAGTACTGCAGACCTTGAGGCATCTTGCCAGGGTGCTGAATACTGCTGAAAATTGGCATAACCATGTGTGCACCAGGTGCCTCAAGGCCTGCAACTGCAGCAGATTTAGCAGCCCACAAGCAGCAATGCCTGGCTGTGAGACCCGTTGTCACTGTCATGCCTGAACCTGATAGGACCACTGTGTTCGTGTATATAATACTGTCGCACAGCCATCTCCACATATGTTTCTGCACATCACTCCAACAATGGTTCAACTCAACACACTTGCAGGAACCAATGCTGATGGCAGCACGGGCCTCACCGGTGCAGTGCCTGAGTCTTTGGCTGGCTTGCAAGATTTGCAGCTGCTCAACTTGGAGACAAGTGAGTGGATACCCACTGCCTCTCTGGACGGGACCCATATTTCCAGGGAATGTTGGTACAGTGATGCATGTGCTGGTTTCCTGCTATGATACCTGCATTCTTGTGCCGCCCATGCTGTGTCGATGGTCTTGCTACTTGCTGCTTGCGCTTGCAGATGCGCTCACAGGTACACTGCCTGCAAACCTATGCCAGAACAACAAGCTGAGCATTCTGAAGCTGCGGTCCAACTCCTTCACCGGTGTTCCCCATCAGCTGCTGCAATGCACAGAACTCACACAGCTGGACATCAGCAGCAACAAGTTCTCTGGCAGTCTGCCTGACAGCCCCAATGGTTGGAACTGGAAAAGGCTGGTGGCCTTGGATGCAAGCAACAATGATTTTGAAGGCAGTATACCTAGCGCCCTGTATGGCTTATCTGTGCTGGGCTACTTGAATCTGGGCAACAACAGGTGGGTGCACAGCACAGCTGCTCATGCGGGGCATGCATGTCTCTTGCTGCAGCAGATCTATTTTTGTGTGGAGCTCATGTATCCTCATACCAACTATTGCATGCCACTTGCTTCTTAGCTGTGGGTGGTTAGGCCTGGTAGCATTGCACAACACATCTGCATTCTGCTCCATGCCCAAGTTGAGCTCCACTCTCTTCAGCACCTGCTGTGTGTGCAGGCTCTCTGGCAGCATTCAGCGAGCCATCACGCTGATGCAGTACCTGACAGAGCTCCAGTTGAACAACAACCAGCTGTCAGGAGTCATAGATGAGAACCTGTGGTACCTGCCGCAGCTGAGTCTTTTGGACCTCTCCCACAACAATCTGACAGGCACCATCAGCACAGCAGTAGGGTGAGTGCAGCTGGTGTTATCATGCTTGCAGGACACCTGATTTGGATGGTTCCTGGCCAGAACTGTTTGTAGTGATGGATGGCCTGCCCAACATTGTCTGTGCTCCAGCCTGTCAGTATGTTTTTGGTTCCCCAGCTGGTGATGTCGGCTGAGGTAGCCCATGCTGTTTTCCCTGAGCTCAATGCATTGAGCATCGTTGCTTGCTGTTTGCTGGTCTAGAAAGGTGGCCTTCTATACGTTGCAGTAAATGCTGCTGTTGTGGCAGCTGGCAGCAACTTTGCAAGGGGAGTGCTGGTCTTGTCCACAACATACAGATTTGCTTATCAACGTCCGCCTTCACCAGTGATAACATGTCAACAAGCTTGAAAGCATACATCATGCAAGCCAGGAGCACTGGCAAAGCATTTGTTACATCCCTTGCAATGCCGCCTGCAGGTTGGCTTTCAACTTGGAGGAAGTTATCCTGGGCAACAACCAGCTTATCGGCGCTCTGCCTGCAGAATTGGGTATACCCAAAACGCTGCGGCTTGTAGATATTCGCAGGAACCCGGCAATGAGTTGCAACGGTGCCTTTAGCAGTCATGCAAATGGCAGTAGCAGCAGTAGCGCTGATGGCATATGCAGCCCGCAGGAGATGCTGCCTTGCTTTCTAACCTTCAGTGAAGCCGTTGTGCCTCGTACTGATGGCAGCAACATGGGGTGTCCTGCAATCATTAGGAAACCACATGATGAGGCGGTGCAGTCGTGCTCTGGAAAGGGACCAACTCAACTGGTGAGCGACATAGAAACAAAGTATGGAACGTGGCATGGATCAGTTGGCAGGCTTATCACAGCGTGTACTTCAGCAATCAGCATAATTCCAGCTATTGATTAAAGACACAGGAAGTCCACTGGTTTTAATGCAAAACCTAGGTGCCACAGCGCTGTATCTTGGCGTTGTTAATTGCATCAACCCCAGCTGAGGGCATCTGCTCAGCAAGTTCTTGTCCTGGTGCTGTTGTTTCTGTTGCAGGGGGACCAGGCCTCCAACCTTGCGCAGTCAACGGACTCCCAGTTTGATCTGGATCCAACCTATTATGATTACTACGGCTGTCAGTGCCTTGGGGTAAGGTCACACGACAGGGTTGCGACTGGCACTGTGACAATGCAGATTGGTCCGCTGCTTTAACGCGGTTCATCATATCCTTATTGGCTGATGATGAAGTGCTGTTTGCCTGATGTGGTGCACATTGCTGGCACAGACTTGTGCCTCAGCAGCAAAATGGAGTCCGAGGTTTTTGGCTGCCTGTGAGTTTGCCGTGCCTGCTACAGGCAGCACAATGTCTTGTCCACTTCAGCACTGGGCTTTGTGTGGGTGCAGGCAAATGGCAGCCGGCCATGTTTTCCATGCATATGACAGACAAAAGGTTCAGTTGCTTCTCCTCCTTCTGCTGCTTTTTTAGGGTTACCGCCCAGTTTGGAATGACAACAGCACCCTGATGAGTTGTGTCCCAGCAGGACACTCGATGCCTGCCTGGGTGGTGCCTGTGGTGATTGTGGCGGCTGTGGCAGCTGTGATGCTGCTGGCTGCTTCTGCACTTCTGGTATGGCTCAGGATGACAGTGCAGCTGAGGCCAAGGTGGGTATGTTGTTGAGGTAGAGCTGTGGAGACGTTTTGCATTATCTGTGAGCAAGCATACAGTGGTGGCTGTTGCATGGTTGGTGCTGTGGGGCCCAGTGAGGAGCTGAGTGCATTGTTGCTGATATCATGGCAGTTGTTGAACAGTTCTGTGAACGCACCTCTTTTGATGACCTTTCGCTTGGTGTCACTGCTGCTGCAGGTGGCAGCGTGAGAAGGAGCTCAATGAGAACAGGAAGAAGGGAATGCCCAGTGGAGGACCAGCGACTATTGTGGTCACAGATGTAGAGAGCTACTCAGGTTTGTTAACTGAGTCATTGCAGTTTACCATCTGCTCGAGAACGAAAGAACCAGACCTCAGCTGCTCAACAGGTGCCAATGCAGCTATGAAGCTATAGCAGTTAATACCATCAGCAGACACTTTGCCTTATTCTGCCTTACAATCAGTAGATTAGACCCCAATAGCAGTTGCATGGCCTGCATGTGTTGCTGCGTGACTGCAGACCTGATGCAGGTGAACGCCCCCCTGACCACGAAGGCTATGGGCATCCACAATGCCATCCTGCGCAGAGCTGTTGCTGCTCATGCCGGTCATGTGGTGGAGCAAGAGGGTGACAGCTGGAGTGTGGCCTTCCACACACCCATGGATGCAGTAGCCTTCTGCCTACAGGCAAGTCTGGTGGCAGCTGCTTTTTCTGTGCCTGTGATAAGGCTAAGGGCATGCGAGCTCATGAAATCTGCCTGACATAGAAGTTGATGTACCTGTTTGCAGCTAGATTTATTTCTATTACGATTGAGGATGACATTGCTGTGTTTGGTTTCTTAATGTTGCAGGTGCAGCAAGCTTTGCAGAAAACAAATTGGCCTGGAGACATGGGTGCAAAGCACCGGGTCAGCAAGTCCTTCCTTGGCGGCAATGTTGCCTCAGCAACTGCAGCAGATGGAAGCCAGCGGGGTTCAGCAACATCAGCTGTCAATTCTCTCACTGGCGCCTTGGGCAGTGCTGGCCTGCTGGGCCAGGGCCACACCAGCAGCTGGTCACAGCAGCTGCAGGCCTGTAGAGCAGGCTCTGGTGGATCCAGTGACTTGGCCACCACATCTGGACCACAAGTAGTCACTGCTGCAGCTGCAGCACAGCCAACCACAGGGTTGAGTCTTAGTGGTAGAACTTCTAGGGACAGTCGAAGTGGCAATCTGGGGCTGATGTTTGATCCTTTGATTGAGGATGATAAGGAAGGTCTCACTAAGACATCTGCAGTTGCAGCTGCAGCAGGTGGCAGCGTTGACAACCTGTTGAATCTGGGAGGCAAGAGAGGCAATGGGCTGGCAGCTATAGAGCCAAGTGCTTTGAGTGCTGATGGTCTGACTAGTGCTTTGGCCACCAAACGAACTGGTTGGTCGTTCATACCCAGAAGCAGGGTGTCCTTTGGGGCAACACATGAACAGCAGCAGCAACAGCAGGTGTTGAGCCAAGAGTTAGCGCCGCGGCAAGCTTCTTTCAGCAGCATGCAGAGCACTCCAAAGAGCTTCATGGCCAGTGACAGAGCAGTGAATGGCCTTACTGCCGCAGCAAGTGTCGCTGGCAGCAGCGCCAACAGCACACCTACTGGCAGCTTACAGAACCTGCTTCAGAGCGTTCGCAACAGGGTCAAGGGCGGCAGCAATGCCAGCAGCAGCGATGTGCAGGTTGAGAGCTTATCAGGGTTCCCGGCTGCTGCAGGGGCAGCTGCTGACCGCCCTGGCATACCATCAGCAGCTGTGTTACCTGTTGGGGGACAAGCGGGCAGGCAGCCAGATGCATCAGGCCTCTCAGGGCTCAGCAGGCACCAGACCAGTGGCAGCTTAGGTGCAGGCAGCTTAGTCATTGCCAATGCAGGTGCTCCAGGTTCTAGCAGACAGCAGAACTCCAGCAGGTTCTGGTCTATGCTTGGGCTGCCTGCGAAGGAAAAAAGCAGTCAGTATGGTGGCCAGGATGATGCTGTGATTAGGGGCCTGAGAGTGAGGATGGGTGTGGCGACAGGGTGGGTGCCTCGGAGCACTAACATCGCTCGATGTGCGTTGTTTGAGCTGGCCAAAGGTGAGTTTGCGCTTGGGAAGTATCCGCTATGAGCCGCGCAATCGGGTTGGCCGACAAGAATGGCAGGGGCAGCTCGTTGTACGGCTTACAGTCAGTCTGCACAGCAGGCCGCATCACTTCTGTTGGTAGCAGTGCATGACTGACCCTGTGTGCTCCTGTGGGTGCGTAGTTTTCATAGCTCCATCTAATTGTATGTTGTTACTTGTTTGCTGCTGTGTCTGCAGCTGTTTCTGACATGGCCAATGGTGGTCAAGTCCTCCTTGAGGTGAACACTTTCCATGTTGTGCGCAACCGGCTCACTGAGCTGGGCACAGTGGACCACAGGGGCTACAATGATAAGCTGCGGGCATCAGCCTCAAGGGCAGTCATGAAACAACAGACGTCGTGCCTGTTCAGCTGCCTGGGGTGAGTGCCAGCGGATGCATTCGTCATGCAGCAGCTGCTGTTGATATCACAGGCCAGTGTGTGCATAAGTCGTACTGCAGTTAAACTTGTCAGCAACTTACAGCTTACGGCTATTGCCTCTCATCTGTTCTTGAGCGCAGGTTGTTGACAAAACGCTTCAGCTACTATGCACAGTGTGGGATTGTATGCAACCAGGCACTGCACATCAAAGGCTTAAAGTAAATGCTTGTTCTGTTGCTCGTATTGCTCCTGCAGTTGTATTCGTGGCTGGTTAGGCTTGCCTACGGATGGCAATACACATGATACGGATGCTCTTCTGCTAGATATGGGCGAGTACTTCCTACCAACATTAGCCCCAGTGATACCAGCAGCGGCAGGTGGTGATGTGACATCCATCACCCTGGACCTCCCAACAGCAGCAGCAGCAGCAGGGATCAAAGATGCAGCAACAGCAGAGCGCAAAGATGCAGAGGCCTTGGGATCACAGGTCATTCCAGTACCAGCCAATAAAGCTGCAGCAGCAGCGGCAGCAGCAGCAGCAGACTCCAGCATTGCTGATGCTGGCATATCTGCGGCGGCGGCGGCTGTTGTGGGCAGTCCAGCTGTTCCTGACTTATCCAACCTGAGCCTGCAGTTGTTCAGCATCCTTCCCCGATCGCTGCATGTTCGGGCAAAGCTGTGGCTGAGCAGCCTTACTTTCAGGGAGGGCACACAGCAGATGGTGAAGAGCTACTTTGATGCACCAGGTAGGTTGTCTATTTGATGTATGCACCATTTGAAGGATCTTCTAGCGCTGCCAGAATTCTGATCAACCCAGCAGGTTACCTGCTGTGATGGAACATCCCATATCTTCATTGTGCTTACTGTGCGAAGAGTTGAAAGCAAGCGCTATCAGCCAACCTTACACTTGTACCTCTTGTAGAGATCTACTGGATCTCTCTCACACTGTTGGTTCTTTTGACCATCTGTCCCCACAGGCACTGGGGTCGCTGACCTGAGCTCCTCCAGCGGGGTGTCCTCCTCCTTCTCTGACTTCGATCGGCCACCCCTGCCAGCAGTGACAATGGTGTTTGCCACTGTGGAAGGCGGCAAGAGCCTTGTGCGCAAGAAGCCGGAGATTGGTCGGATAGTGCACAATGCGCTGAGCCGCATCATGCAGATGCTGCTGATGGCTATGCCAGAGAGAGATGGCAGGCAGGACGGGTATCTGTGCAGAGAGCAGGAGGCTGTGCTGAAGTACATGTTGGCATTCAGGGAACCAGCACGAGCTGTGGAGTGGGCGCTGCTGCTGCAGGTGAGGTGACAGGGCCAGCACAAAGGTTTTGACATGCTGACAGTTGATGTCTTGCAATGAAGCTGGATTGAGTGCAGTGCGCAGAGAGTTCATATGCCATAAGCAGGCGTGGTGTTTCAAGTTTGAAATGTACCTGTGCTGCTGCAAGTTTTGTGCTCGAGGTGGAAAGAGACGCTCAGCCCTTGTTGTGTTGCCATCACTGTCTTTGCAGGAGGTCCTACTTCATGTGCCCTGGCCTGATGAGGTCCTGCAAGAGCTTGGGCCCACACCAGCAGCAGCAACAGATGCTGGTGGCAGCCCTAAGGCAGCTGGAGCAGCAGCAGCTGGGTGGCCGCTGAGCATGAAAATTGGTCTGGCTGAAGGACCACCTGATTCCATCTCACCAGATCACTTGGTGGGTCTCTGATGTAACAGCTCAACCTACACATACACAACATTTTGGATGTCTGCACGGCACTGTAATGGCTGTGCTTTGATGTTTGACATACTTCTGAGGCAAACCTGGGTCAGAAGGCCCACAAGAAGGGCCTAAAGTGGGTCTGCAACGCTGCGTGACCTCATACCACACATGACACAGCCAGTGCTGCTCCTGCTGCGTCCACTGACACACCACACATGCCTACCCTACATGTCTCATCTTGCCCTGCAGGGTCGTCCCGACTACTTTGGCACGTTTGTGAACCTTGCTGCACGCATGATGGATGCTGCAGCACAGGGTGGTCAGGTGGTTGCCAGTGTGGAGCTGGCAGAGAGGATATACAGGTGGGCAAACCTGACTCCATATCTTGTAGGGTATTCTCTGCTGACCCTCTTGAGATCTTGGTAAAAGTGTGTTCAGTTGAGAGCACTGCTGGTACTTGAGAAGGCATGCTGAAGCTGGGTGCTTTGATGCTGGCTGGTGGCAATGCTTATGGCAATGGGTAATGATCGTTGAAGAACAAAGTCGGCATTTTTGCATTGCAACAGCTATAGCACGTCTGATAATCTGTCTGAAGGAGGTTGGAAGTGCCCTCATGACACATGGCATCATCACGATATAGTCGAAGCCAGGCATTGGCCTTACCTCATGTTTTTCCCTTGGTCTTGCAGCACCTGGAGGTTTGAAGCTGAGTTAGGGCTGTATGACCCAACACCTGAGCAGCAGCAGCAGCAGCAGCAGCCAGAGCAGCAGCAGGAGGGGGTGCCTGGCAGCCAGCTCTCCTTGTCCACGCCATTCGCTGGACAGGCTGCAGCGCCAGCAAGCTACAGCGCAGAGCAGCAGCAGCAGCAGCAGTCCAATGATGGTGCAGCCTCTTTTAGCAAGTCCAGTGTTTCAGATTTCCAGTTGCCACATGTAAGTGTGCTGGAGACAGAGCAGTCTGCATCACTGGACACTCCTCGGGTCGCAGCAGCACCTAGGACCAGCAGTGCTGATGCTGCTGCTGCTGCTAGTGTTGCTGGATCACATGAGTCCAGTAACGCTGCTGGCGGCATCAAGCTGTCCGCTTCCAGGGCCAGACTGCTGAAGGAGCTGCTCAACAGAAGTGAGTATGCTGCGACAATATCCGGCATGTAGACGTCATCGTTGTGCCAATGCCTCTGCTTTCTTCAGAATTTGTAGGTAGTACATGAGCAACAGCTGGCTGCACAATCAGAATCATGCTGTGAAGGGTAGTTTGGTCGCCAGCGGTATGCAGATTGTGGTAGCTGCCCCAATCTGCTGTCAGCATCACTCTGTGTTGCACCCTGCATGTTGCTGATGTTCACTGCACTGCGGGGTATCATCTCATTTGTTGCAGGTGCCATGCTGCTGGATGGTCCCACCTACCCGCAGCGCCTGGTGCACATCAGTGGTCAGCACATCGGAGCCTTTGCCTTCAAGGGCTGTGGAGCACTTGACATGCTCTCATTCACAACAGACTTCATGCCGGTGCCGCAACACGACCCTGCTGGGGCCAAAGGTGGGAAAGGTATGCTCATACTTCAGGGCACGGGGCCTGTTGTTGGGCTGCAGGATTGCCCTGTTGTGCTGCCAAATGTGCTGCCGACCCTGCAGCAAGCATGGGCCGCAGCCGCGGCAACAGCAGCAGCTGCACATCAGCAACAGCAGCAGGAACAGCTGCTCCTTCCCCCGCCCAGCCAGGGACCAATCAGCAAAGCAGCACAGTACAGACGCAGTATCAGCAGCGCTGCTGCTTTTGCCGCCACTGATGAGGTACCAGATGGCATCCTGCGGTTCAAAGCAGGTGCAGGCAACAACATCGTCAGGTCACTCAGCAGTGTGCAGACTGGAGACAAGGCATCTACAATAGGTGGCAGTGGCAGCTGGAGCAGCGGCGTTCCCTCAGCAGCAGCAAGCCGTCTGCCATCTGGCCTGGAGAGCAGCGCCAGCAGAACATCCGGCGTAGGCGTTGGTGCGTTTGGTATCGATGATGTTGATGTTGAGGCTGGCAGCATCACGCCGGCAACGTTGGTACGGCGTCTTAATGTCAGCAGCTTCAGTGCAGGCCAGCGAGCTCCTGGCAGCAATAGTGGCATCAGTCGCTGGTGGCAACAGCAGCAGCGGGAAAAGTTGCGTAGTGGGCAGCAGGAAAGTGATCTGAAGGGCCAAGACATTGAGCTGGCTGTCTGAGGGCTGGCAGGTTGTGTCCAACATGTGTCGGTGTTGTCGCTCTTATCTGCACGGGCTGGGCATCTACATTGATCCCCCCAGATGCCAGCATCAGCCTCAAACTGCAGCTCGTGCCTGTTCCATGTTTAGCTGGTGCCTGTGACTTGTCCTATTGATTATATTATACTGCATTGCACTATCGAGTAGTCCGTCAAGACCTATTGGCTATCATGCTTTTTTTGTGGAATGATGTGGAAAAGACCTTTGGCTGCCATCTCTAATCTGTTGTTTGTGAATTACCTCTGGTCCCTCTTGGTCTGTTGCTGCTTTCATCAGCACTGATGCCACAGCACTACATCACAGTCCTGCAATGCACACACACCTGCTTCAGGTGTGCTAGCAGCTGTTCTACTGCTGCCAGGAGTGCTACTTGTGTGTTATTCCTTGGTCCACCAGTGGCTTGTTGATGTCTAGTTGTGGGCTGTAGGTGCGTTCTCCTCAGATTGGGGTGCCCGTGCCCATGCATGAGGCTGCAAAAGTAAGCACAAAAGACTCCTCAGCCCTGTCAATGTCCAGTACAGCAGTATTGCAGATTCGTGCTGGTGCGTACTGCCTAGTCAATGTAGATGTAGGACGAGTAGATGGCCGCCATCTGGTACACACAGGTCTGTGTCCAGAATCACATGTTTGGTACTTGTGTGGGTGTCTGCAAGGGGTTGATGGCAGTATACACAGCAGCAGATGTGCGTTGTACTTTGCAGCTGCTTCCATTGATGACAGAGTATACTATGATTTGCCTGGTGCTGTGATGGTGAGGTGCGCAGGAGGTTGATTCAGTTGGTCACTTGTCCAGCGGGGGCAAGGTGTTGCCTGGGGCTTGTTAATGTTGAACACTGACTGGTCAGTGTGTGCTGGGTGATGTACCATCAGGTTGCAACTGAGCCTGCCTGGGACTCTGGATCTGCTTGCAGGGCTGTTGCTGGGTGTGAATTATTCTGTCATATCACATGTGGTTTGCTGCAAACTTGCTTTTAGGTCCTAGGTCAGCAGAATATGTGAAGGAGATTGACTTGTCATGTACTGCAGTCCGTCCCTTGCCTATCATGCCGCCAAAGTACATTTGACCGCCAGAGGTGCCTAGAGCTGTGGTGGGTGTCGTACGAGTTGCTGGGCTCGCAGCAGCTCTTCTGAGTGAGGTGATGAAGCTGTCGGGATGTGCCGCCAGGCACAGAGTTATTGGATGTAGGAAGTGAATTTACTGGGTGATCAAAGTCATGGGGTGCTGGTTGACAGGATCGATCCCAGCCTGACCCGTTATTTTTGGACTGCTTGACACTGATCAGTGTGTGTATGTTTTGTCTGAGTGTCACATAAGACGGGATCATTGCCGACTGCTGCAACTCAGGACGCTTTTCCTGTCCTCCTGGGGGTTTGGCGCATGGACTCCCTCAGGCTGGGACTACCAAGTGTTGCTCTTTGGCCGAGAGTTGATTGCCAATTGAGTCTCTACTCACATTGGGTGACAAAAGATACCATCATTGATGTTCCTGTGCTGATCAGCGCAGCTGCAGCATGTGTCATTGTAACTCTTAACGGGGACAACTTTCCAGCTAGTGTATACAGTGAAAGAAATTGAGCCATGCAGCAAGTTGAGCCATGCAGCAGGTTGAAATGCCATGGCAAATGCGCTGACATGCGTTGGGGCATATACAGTGTTGTGTGTGCATACAGTCATGAATGGCGGCGGCCATTCAGTACGGGCACTGGACTGTGTCCCTTGTGGGGTGCGTGCCTTAGCTCGTCGTTTGCACAGGCTGCATCAAGTGTACCCTATATGTGGAATAGAAGAATGGTACTGGCAGCAGACTGCAAGGGTGCAGCTGAATATTGGCCACTGTCTACAACACTTTACTGCTTGAACATTGCATAATGCAGCAGCGTTGGCCACTACCGTATTGTTCACTGTATGGGCTTGCATTGGGACATTTCTGGGGTGCTTGACTGCATGCAGCCGGAGATGGTCTTGTTGCAGGTCAGATCGATTGAGTAGCGTCCTCACCCAGCATGTTGCTGGCCTTGCTGCATCTGAAATGGCAAAAGCTTGTGAAATCAGTTAATTAATTATCATTACAGGCAGGTCGGCTTCATGCGTTGTCATGAGTGCGCTGATAGTGGTGTCACATTGTGATGATGGACTTGAAGACCTGCAGTCACTGTCAGCAGCTCTCACCTTATCAAGTTGGGTTGCGTCGTAAAAAGAGGATGGTAATAATTGATTGACAATCCGCCTGCGAAATATTGGGCGCGAGGCCTATGGCAGTAAATGCTATGGCTGCTGGTATCAATTATTACTATCAAGTTGGGTTTGCGTGCGTCCGTGGAACAGCCAGGCTTCCTGAGCCTTGTGTCAACCAGCACTTCTGTTCTTGTGACATTTCTGTAGCCCTCTCCTATCACTTAGAAGCATTTGGACCTGTCAATGCTGTTCTTGAACCCAAGGGTTTCAATTGGATCTGCGACATCATGCCATGGCTGTAAGATACTAGATCAGATTGTGCACTTTCATTGTTCCCTGCTGCTGGTGCTTCATGGCATGGCTTCTCCTCTGTGGCTGATTATCAGAGTACGCTCGTCGTCTATCAAATCTGAGATTCTGGAATTCCCAGTCTGCAGGCTCGAGCGAGGTTTGAGTCTGCCTACCCCCCCTCCCCCCCCAACCCCCCTCTCCTTCCTGCTATCAATTCCTGCTCATCTTG
>JABEVS010000022.1:275533-291816 GCA_018290735.1 Coelastrella sp. MACC-549 | reverse complement strand
CCCCACCCCTCTCCCATCTCCCTCCAGGACAATATTACAAGGGTGCGGAGTTTCTCACATACCTCCTTGGTGTAGCCTATAGGTAGTGCATGGTACGACCCACGTGTGCACAGGCTTGGCGTGTCAAAGATTTGTTCCGGGGCCCGGGCTGGGAAATTACCTCGCGATGGACCAAAGGCTTCTCCGATAGGTTTCCTGGGTGGCGCTAATACCGCATGCTTGGTGAGCACGGATTGGACAACCTGCCCCAGCTCTCTGCGGGGCTTAAGATGCTAGAGAAATGGCCCGGCGTGTCTTGAAGTGAATTATGCGTATAGACGCTCAAGTACGATCCCCAAAAGGCCATCGTTGTGCTGTATCGACTCTGGACCTATTCGTGTTGTGCTGCAAGATCATCTTCTGCAGATAGCTCATGTGTGAGCTAACAGCTGACGCGGATAAATTCCTTTGAGGTGACATGCGGTAGTATCTGGATCTCCATTGAATGTCGGTAGTTGTAGTAGGTTTGCGACACTATGATTTATATAAAGTAGGTATGCCTGGTGAGAGCAAGTGGCTCCATGATATTGCCAGTACGTTCGCGTGCACCACGTGGCAAGATAACGAAATTAAGTGCTGCAAGAACAGCTGCATGCTTTGCCTCTGCTCATTCAAGTAACTATAAAGTACGGTCCACATCGTGGTCTGCACCACTTCAGAGGGGCGCGGAACGTTCCCTGCTGGACTAGCAATCATGAAGGCAGGCAGATGGGCTGCGTGCATCCCGTGGTTCACCCTCGCTGCGTGCGTACTTCAGCTGGCAGCAGGAACTCCTTCACAGTGGATCGGTGACAACCGCAATCTGCAACAAACGGTACCGGCGGGTTCGACGTGTACATCCCATCCTGCCGTGCCCTATGGTCGAGTCTTTTCTGACCAGTGCATGGCATACTTTGTATTGCTGTGGTGTGAGGCAGCAAGCTCATATGCACCTCAAACAACTGCTGATGACTGCCCGGCATGTTAAAGTTGGAGTTCATGGCCTGATGCCAATACCATCAAAGTTGGCATCACCCTATGGTGCCACCATACAGATAGTATCTGTTGTATGCTGCCACCATCCCCCAGGTGTACCCTACTTGTGCTGGTGCCCCCCCTCTGCCCAGCCCTCCTCATGTGGGCAAGCCCTGCTTTTATGACAGGCAGTGCAGGGTGCGCTGCAAGCACCTCAGGTAAGAGGACAGCCAGAGATATGCAGGCAGCCGGAACCGCTGGCAAAGTGCAGCGCTGCCTGCTAGCCTGCAGATGATGATCATCTCTCTGCCCCTTTACAATGCCATTGGGGATACCCTGAAGACCAATCGTTTCTGTCGGCAGCATGCTGGCCCTGTGCTATGCACCAGATTGTGCGACTCCCCGATGGCAGCTGTTGCAGCTCATAAACAACATGCACTCATGCCTGGCATGGGACCGGGTCCCACTCTGCTGTCATGATGTACCGACTCTGTGTCCTGTTGGTGACTGACTTGCGGCAGGTACCCTCACTGTGGTAATGCTGCTCCCCTGCCATGTCCACCACCAAAGGGCAAATGTTGTTTCTATAACCCAACGTGCAAGCCACAGGTGTGCACTGCGCTCAATGATTAAGTTGATCATAAGGAATGTAGACACCACTAGAGGACATGAATGGCCCAAAGATCCTGCAAGCATTGTGTGGTACACCAAGTTGTGTGATGCTTGTGGCACGCAACATGTCAATGACAGCTGCTGGTTGATGTCACATCATGGGCCATGTCTGCAGTGTGAAGATGTCAGCAGCAAGCAGTGCCGTGAGCTGCCTCCCTGCAATATAATGGGCTGCAGTGAGTGCTCAGCGACCAGTGCTGATGTCTGCGTGGCATGCAACGCTGGTACTGGGTAAGTTAACACACTACATACAAATTAAGCAGCTGCTGAAGGCTGTTGAACACTCAGTGGTGCCAGCGAATCTACTGTGCATATGTGTGATGCATCACAGGACCATCACGACAACAGTAGCCACATTCGACAGCATGGTGGACAGGAATACAGGCAGTAATTGCATGGTGCATCTGGTTAGCTCAGATTTTCACTGATGCCCACTATTATCAATCGGAGTGCAATATTACTGTTCAAGGATGCATGACAAAATTGATGCCGCTGATGACACTGATGGTGCTGCAGGTATGCCTTGAATATTGCCACCAACAAGTGTGACTGCCTGCCAGGTTATGCTGGCAGCAGCTCCTGCCAGAAATGCTCCTCAGGCCTTATCAGCTATGGTGGTCGCCTGCCCACCCCTGAATGTCACTCATGCCCAACAGACAGAGTGGCCAACAATGACCAGAGCGAGTGCATTGGTGAGTGAAGACCTTCATGATGATTACCCAGGATGTGATTAATCAAAGCTGAGCTCACCACACCTGGCAAATGCAATCATTTGGTGCTTATACCACGTTGATCTGTGATAGGACTTGATGATATTATTGTAAACAAGTGGCAACAGGGATCGCAGGAACCTGCTCCAGCTGAGATATCTCTTTTCATGAGCCTGACCCTCCACAACCTTTGCGGACATCACACCTATGCAAAGTCACTGCCTGCTGCTTTAACCCACTGCTCTTTTCCCGCACCTGCAGTGCCTGATGCTTGGGACCATTGGGGTTATGACCTCACTAATCGGCGCTGGGCTTACACAGAAAGCATCATCAACACCACCACTGCTGCTGGCCTCACCAGACGGTGGACATTCACAACTGGAGGTGATGTGTCCGCCACACCCACCATCTTTGCCGGCAGGCTGTATGTGCCAGACTGGAATGGTGAGTCAGCAGAGCTATCACTCAGCACCTGCTGTGTCTGCTGCTGCAAACTTTCATGCGTTGCTTCCTCGTATTGCAGTCATAGCCATCTGTATAGTCCAACTACTGCAACCAAGACACCTGACCCATCGTGGGTAGCACAAGAAGCTCCAGTTGGCTTGAAGCAGCAGGATCATTTTGCAATCCTTGTACACACACGTTGCACAACCCAGGCAAAGCAAGATCTTCTCATGTCACATTCACCGTGCTGCAGGCAACCTGTTTTGCCTGGAAGCAGCCACTGGCAGCGTCGTCTGGCAAAAGGTGATTCTGGACTATGTGCTGTCTGTTGACCGCAGCCCCTACCCAGGTGGCTACAACAGCACCAATGTTTTCAGCAGGACAAGTCCAGCGATTTCTGCTGATGGACAACACATGATTGTTGGGGTGCAGATGAAAGGCAAGTTGGGACTGCTTGCATGATACCAGTATACTGCCACACTTAGTGTGGAATGATCACAACGCAATGTCATTTTTTGGATAGGATTTGATAGGATGCCTGCACTTGTTGACAGCTTATAGCCCACTAGTTGTAGGCCATGTGCACACCCCACGGCTATCTGCTGCCGCCACCGTGACCAGGGCCCCATAATGTGCAAATTGAAAGTGCAAATGCTGGCATGAGCAGCAATGTTGCATGTACCTCGTGGCAATGCAGTACGTCTCTGCTTGTTACGGCAGGTGGCGGCCTTCCCTACTTGTTGGATATTGATCCTGCCACTGGTGCATTGAAGTGGGGCAAACGGATGGACCCACACCCCGCTGCCATGATCACACAGTCTGCAACAATACACAAACATTTTGTATATGTTGGAGTGTCCAGCCTTGAGGAGCTATCGGCCAAGACCCCAAACTACCCTTGCTGTACATTCATTGGCAGTATGCTCAAGGTGGAACTGGCTAGCGGCAATGTAGTGTGGAGAACATACATGGCACCTCCTAATGGCAACTCCACAGGAGGTTTCTCAGGCAAGCATGGATTTTCTGCAGCACAGCAAGCATACTGACATACATGCGGCATGTGTGTGGTTGCTTCTTGCAGACCTGCATCTGCAGACAACTTGAGACAGCAGCACCTTTAGGGGTTCTTGCAGCTACCTGTGGCCATGGATATCCTCCTTCAATAAGCAAACTCACTCAAAAGAGCACTGCCAGCTCAATCAGATTATTATCCACTGTCATTGCTCTTTCCATCGTTTGCAATTCAGGTGTCTCTATCTGGGGGTCGAGCCCATCTGTTGACATAGCACGCAATCAAGTCTACATTGGCACTGGCAACAACTATGAGGTGTGACAAGGCAACAAAAGATCTTGAGCAGCCAACCTGGGCAACATTGCATCCGGTCACACTGTGTTGGTCCTATATGAGTGTTCAACAATGTTTACAACATGACAGCCCACAGGGGTGTTGCCACAGTGCTTTCTGAACATATTCTGAACTTTCACCCTGTTGCAACAACCAGTCCAATGACCAAGCATCCTGGCATTGTATGGGCACCTGTGACTCTGTTGTCTGCAGGGTTTTGCAACAAGCTATTTGCCTTCGTGCTGCTGCTGTGGCTTGCAGATTCCTGATGCTCTGAAACAGTGCGTAAAAGATCTTGGCCCGCTCACCACTGACAACATCCCTCAGCAGCTTGCCTGTGAACAGAAATACGGCCAGGGCAATTATCACAACAGCTTATTGGCCCTTGATATGACCACAGGAGCCATCAGGTGACTGGGTACCAACTTGACAATGCACTGCATGCTGGCAGCCTCCCACAACAGTCATTGAACGAATTGCTGCTGCATGCAGTGGCTGCTGGTGGTGCATATACAGGTTGTCTCCCCCCTAGCCTGCTCAGCTGGTGTGACACATCCACTGTACTGCTAAATGCAATATGCCAACCAGTGTCTCTTACTTTGTTGTGGCTGTGCTAGATATCTAAAGTTGTCTTAGTCAAGTTCCCCCAGTGGTTGAACAGCAGTGTTGCTGCTGCCTGGTGTACCTATGTAGGTGGGTCAAGCAGTTGGGTGGTCCTGATGCCTGGAATGGTGCGTGTCTGCCCGGCAGCAACCCTGCAAACTGCCCTGACATCAACAGTCCAGGTAGGTGATAGCAGACCACTTATCTGCTCCACTGTAGTCTTGTGTCCATTAGTGTAGGGGATTGGATTCTGAGGCATGCCATACCTCCACTGGTTGACAGTGCTGAAGATGCCATGTGCATCCGTTGTGAAGGATTCTTGGAGGTCCTTTTTTCTTACTGATTGTTTGGCCTGTTTGGCCTGTGATTGTTTTCAAGTACAGATTACGACTTTGCCCAGGCTCCTATGCTCGTGACCGCCTGCAAAGGGTGCCAGTGCAAGCAGCTGGTGGTTGCTGGTCAGAAGTCTGGCTGGTTGTGGGCACTCAGTCCCGACACAGGGGCAGTGCACTGGTGAGATACTGTCTCAGAGCATCAGCTACACTGCTGACCAGTTGAGCAAGTAAACAACCTCAGCACTGAAATATATTGCGGCGCACACAAATGTGACACCAGCTGCACCTGAATCATTCTAGGTGCACCGGGTGCACCAGGCTCACAGGACTGAGTTGCCGCACCATATTGCACTGTTCATGATTGATCATTCATGATATCATGCCCATGCGGACAACAGAGTGTGTGCTTGGCAACAGTGAGCAATAGCATCAAAAGCTCCCAGTAGAAGGCTGCCTAACAGTTGCCCAACGTTGACATTGACGTTGACACTGTATTTTCCAGGTCAGTGCCTGTTGGTCCTGGTGGTGTGGCTGGGGGTCTCCAATGGGGCAGTGCAGCTGACTCCAGCAGGATATATGTATCTAACAACAACGCCTATAATTTGGTGGTGAACCTGACAATGATGAATGCAGTGCCAAATCAAATGGGCAGCAACACAGTTCCTACCTCAACACAGGGCGGCCTTGCTGCTGCTGTGGATGCATTTGAGGGAACCATCGTTTGGACCTTTGCGAACCCCGCCATGGGTAAGGCACTAATGGGTGCTCCACAACCTGCACACATTCTAAGCCAGATGGCATGGAGCATCAGGCGCAGAAGAGATGCAGTCAGTTGTGCAGAAATGAATTCAATCGAAGTCGGCAGCAAATCAACTTCAGTGCTTGCTCCAGCCTCCCATGGTGCAAGTGTACCCACTGCCTGGCCTTGCTGAAGTGCCGACGATTACCAAGACACCTGTGTCATTGCTGACCTTTTTGCGACACAAAGCGCTACTTCTGCAGCAGCTTACAACCTCTGTTGCCCCACCCCCACCCCTCTCTCTGCTGCAGGGCTTAATTCAAGTACTGGTGCGAATGCCAGATCTCAGGCCCCAATGACTGTTGCTAATGGAGTAGTTTTCTATGCTTCTATGGACAGGGATGGTTCCCTCTTTACCATGCAAGCTGATACCGGCAAACTGCTCAATGTGATCCAAACTGGCATGACAACAAGCTGTGGACCCTCAGTTGTCAATGGACGGGTCTACATTGGAACTGGATACAGCAACCTTGGACTAGGCAAGTGGTTACAAAATCTTCTTCGCAAAAAGACAGGCTGCCCATGCCAGATGCCTGATAGCCATATCTTCATATACAACATGACCACTTGAAGAGACTGTTAACAAACAACTACATCTTTGTGTTTGTGGTAAGCATAAATTGTGTGTGAACATTGCCTTTCCGGTGCAGTCAGCCCAGAGACAGCTGCCGCAATTACGACAGCCTGGTTCGAGACGTGCAATGGCTGCTGTCTTTCATTCTGCCCTGCAGGTCAGGCGTACAACAAGCTGCACATGCTATCCACCGCAGCTGATGTGCCAGGCAGGAGAAGGTAAATAAATGGGTCATGCACACGAGCTGTGACAAGCACCAGAAGCAAAGGAGGTAGCAACTGTGTTCCTACCACGATTGGAGGACAAGCTCTACAGAGGAAAGTGACGAGTACATGAATGGGGGACAAAACAGACAAATTCTGGGTAGTATGGCCTTCACCTGCCCTACGCAAGCATGGGTTTCAAAAACAACAGTTCCTATGTATGACCTTGCAGCACTGTTTTGTCCTTGAGTTTATGGTGTCCTGTTAATTGTCCTGTCAATTATGGTGTCCTGATTAAATCCATGAAATCGATTGATCTATGGTTTGGATGGGTATGTCCGATCAACCTTATATTTCCGTAAATAATGTATGCAAATTAAATGTAATGCTTACCATCTGCATGCATTCTGCCCACAATTTCCCCCAGGCAGGTGATCACAGAACAGATAGTGGCTACCAAGGGGGCTTCTATCTGTAACTGCAAATCCTACACCCCATTACCAGGTGTGGCCTAAAGTATGCTCGTGTTATTGACATGGTTGGAGATGGGGAATATGCACAAATGGGCCTCGGTGGGTTGTACATGTCGGACATGCTTGCTTCGATTTTCATGCATGTCATTTGGGCCCCAGTAAACTGAGCTGTAGTTGTCAGTCCATGTGGTGACTCAGAGGGGTAGAGGAACCATCATGTCCTGCTGCGCCAACATGTGATGTGCAGTGTGTGTTCCAGAGCATCACACATCTCCCCCCAACTATTACCAATCCATGTCGTGTAGTAGCACTGCTAGTGGCACCACATCTGAGTTGGCACATAAATGCACTTTGCTGAGTAATGAGGGTGTTATACATCAAAATATTCCGATGCATCTTCTGTCACTGCTTGTGACCGTGATGTTGTTTACCAAAGTAGTACAGCAATAAATCCTACGAGTCCTCATGCCGGCCAGCAATGTTCTAGGCATTGCATGGCAAGATTGGCTGAAGATGTTTGAATAGTAGTATGGCACACTCTGCATCGTGCACTTTTGAAGTGTCCCCCTGCCTTCGATGTCACAACAATGCATGCCCTGATTTGGCAGTCCATAACTTGCGACTTGCAGTCATTGACAGCAGTCTTATTGGGTTTGAAAGTTACATGAGTAGCCTCGGTTTGTTAGCGATCCAATGCCAAGCTCATTGGTATTTCATCCAGCACTTTCCTGTTCAGGCTTGGCAATCTCTGGTACGACCACCAGACCACCGTGACCCAACAATATAAGCATAGTATGCATATGATGAGCGATCAGGTAGCGGGTGCTGCATCAGTCGCCCCATTGTTACACCTGCAGGCTCTATTTACACTACTTACACTATGCAGCTCGGCAGTAAGACTGCAATACTACTTGAATGATTCAAGCAACTCAGTGTATGTGATACCAATAGTTCAATGTTGTGGCACCCAAGCCTGATGTGTATGCGGGCAGTGTTTGCAGGCTGCATGCTGAGGAGCAGAGCTTATCTGGTTGGACATGGCAAAAATGGCATGTGTGGTGGTCACAACCAGACAACTGCAAGCGCATGAAGTACTTGATGGCCAACAGGTGTTGTTGGGAAGTTCTTGTACAGCCTGATCCACAGCTCAGCAAACTGTTTTTATGTAGTAGGCTGTAAGTGTATGACAGTCACTCCATGATGATGGCCGTCAGGCTGTATGTCCAGCACTGTGTATAACCTGTTATGATGTGGCTGTCAGATCAAGTACAGTGAGATGTGCTCCTGGCCAGCTTTTGGAGGCGTGAAGCTGAGCAGCAGAAGAACTATGCAAACTGCAGAGCAAGGCGGCCAATTAATACGGCTGTGGCTGATTGCTTGTTTGACTGGACTGCAGTTCCATGTGTGCAAAGCGCATGTTGTGGATGAAGTGCATGTGTAGTAAATGGAGAATATAGAAGTATGATGCATGGGAAGATTGTTGCTGTATCTGCCCCATGGGGGGTCTGACTATACGGCATATAGTCAGACGTCAACTGGACTTCTTCCGTATGTGTGGCTGGGTATCTGATCAGCATACTTGCTGGTTGTCGTAAAAGAGGATGGTAATAATTGATTAGGCAATCCGCCTGCGAAACATCGGGCGCGAGGCCGATGGCAGTAAATGCTATGGCTGATGGTATCAATTATTATTATACTTGCTGGTTGCAACCCTGGTCTGGCCAGACAGGTGCAGGTATATGTAGCCAATGCCCAACAGGTGTTGTTTGGAGGTCACTCTACAGCATGATCTACAATCAAGCAAACTGTTTGACTTGGTAGACTGTCAGTATACGTCAGTGCTCCACACATTTCTCCAGCAGAGGGTGCCAATTGACCCCTGAACCTGATTAGGTTTCATGAAATGGACTACTTGTCCATTAAGGCTGGATGCACACCCACCTGGTACCCCTGGGTAGATTTTGGTGTTGCAGCCACGCCTGGCTGCCCGTGTTTGTAGGGATCGTGGCTGTGAGAATGCGCACACAACTTTAAGTGCTACTCAGAACTAGTTGCCATGATCATGTTGTTATCGTGAGGATCGACCCTCAGGAACACTTCTCTTCGAACAGTGCTTAGGTACCTCTTACTACTGTTGGAGGGCTGCTAGCTGAGCTAGTGCAGAGGATGCTGTCACCTTGGACCTAGTTACCCTGTCGCGCCTGTTATTTGCAGCGTTGTATAGTTGGCACCTGCACTGAACTGTGAGTCACAGCACCAACAAGGCTGAGCTCTGCTATTGAGTATGTTATACCCACCAGCACCCAGGAGCTCCTAAAATCTCGCTAGCTAGCCATCACAACAAGCAGCACGCACCCAAACTTGATGGCAAATCAAAGCATGTCATCAGCCTTGCTGGCAAATCAAAGCATGTCATCAGCCTTGCTGGGGCCGATGGCAGGATTGCTATGGTCAATGGGTAACTTATATATATATATATATATATATATCATATATGGGTAACTTATATATATATATATATATATATCAGCCTTGCTGGCCTGCCTAGCTAGCGCTAACACACAGTAATTGCGTACATTCACTAGTTGGCTCTAGAGCAGATCTGGAGGATCTAGATCTGCTGGCAGTGAGGCTGCAGTCATGTCAAGAGCAGCTGAGGTATGCCCTGATTGCAGCTGCTGCCGCCCTCCGAGGCTAAAGTTTAGCTGCACACGTCCATGTCAGGGCTCAATGCTTTGTTGCAAAAGTACCAGATCGCGCAGTACTGCACTACTGCAGCCGCAGGACTGCACAGCTGAGATATTTTGTTGCTGCTTCATTGGTGGAGCCGCACACCGCCAGCTGTCATGCACACATGCAGGTGATGATGTTCGCTGCTGCAGCTGCTGCTGTTGGATGTGCACACTGATCCTGTTGGCTGCTGCTGGTGACCTCACTCTGTGCCCGGGACAATCCCCGCAAACAGGCGTACGTGACAAGCTGAAGTCTTGTTTCCTGTTTTCATGACCTGACATGCTGTTGTAACATGCATCTGTTGCCTGAGGTCTCCTGTGACAGTCTTCGTAATCTGCATCAATTGCTTTGATGTTATGATGGGAAGCAACATAGCTACTTGCATTTGAGCCAAGCTCTCTGCTGCTGTTTGCGCTTCTGCTTGTCACTCTTAGCTGCTTGAAGTGCAACACACTCTCAAAACAATGCTCTCCTGTAGCTGCTGCCTGGCCACTGCTGTGGTCCACTACTGCTTGTGCTTTCTGCAGGACTCTGTGGATGTCCTGCACTGCAGATGTGTACTGCTGTACTGCTTGTCCTGGGGTTTGCTGCTGCTGCAGGCCGAGCTGCATCTTGGCTGCTGACTGCTCCAGGTTGCAAACTGAGTTCTGCAGCAGCTGAGTCGTGGTTTTCAGGGGCAGTTGCTGCAGCTGGTACTCTTGCTCTAGAAGAGACAGTGCATGCTTGAATCTGAAATCAAAACAAAGACAGACATCCCAACTGTCACACACTCTGCAGATGCACAGCACTCACAATAGACATATTCACGACCAGGAAGGCAACAGCAGCTTGCGGAGGGCCACATATGCAAGCAAGTCTTCAGTTTTGGTTGTGAGGAGTGATAGCTGCTGTATAGGTGGTTGTGGGGAACCAATGGTGGTGTTGGGGTAGGTAGCAGTTGCTGTTGAGATGATTCATTAGTTGTAAGCAGATGTGCGTACTTGCAATTGTGAATTTTACCTGCGGCTGAGCTTCTTTTGCAAGTGTCTCATATGCTGTTGCAGTTCATCAGCTGCTTTCTGCTTTGAGGACTGCAGCTGAAGTTCAGCAGCTGACAGTCTGTCCACTGCTGCCTGATGCGCTTGCACTGATCTCCTCAGCTGAGCCTTTGCCCTGCAAGCAGTGAAGGTAGCAGGTCTGGTATTGTTTTGAGGCTGCTGCAAATGATCAGATGGTTGTTGTCAGCAGAACGGGTAACGGTTTGAAAGGAGAAGAACTGCCCCCCCCCCAGTACCGCCTATAAAGTAACTCTCTGCCACTTGGCAACCTTATGCCACAATGCCGCAAATCACTGCAAATATCCAGCCTTATCTTCTACCTGTTGCTGGTATGCAGGGCCTGGGCGTAATGCTCAAGCACCTCTACTTCAGTCATCGCACGTTTGTATTGTGTACTTGCAGCATGGGCCTTAACCGGTTTGGAAAACACAAGCCTAGCCAGACGTTTCAATCATAAAAAAGCGTCTTGATGCGGACCCCAGACAGTGCACAAAAAGTAAGCTTCCCGCGTGCCGCTCTGCACCTCAGCTGCAGACGAAGACGAACGACTCTTAGATGAATGACATTGCAGCACATACCTGCAAACCATCGTCAGCGCTGTACCACCACTCACTGCAGAAATTCACTGCTGGACCCGGAATAACACAAACAAGCTCGGTCCTTCAGGGCTGCAGCGGGGGAACATCTCATTTTATGAGCTACTCAAGTACTGCTGTTTCAATGTATCTCTCCTTGTAATCCTTCAACTTCTGTACAGTGTGTACACAACATGACCGGTGCATTGCACCCTGCAATATTACAACTCAATGTCAAATGCTTGTATAACCAAGGAACGCCTTGAGCCTACAACATCATCTTGCTGGGGATTCACATGGACTCTCACGAGTTTGTTAAGTGTCAAGGCACCAAACTGCTCACCAGCCTCCCAGCTGCTGTCAGGCACAGCCTTCGACACTATGAGGTGAGACAGCGCGCTCAACTGTAACATTCCACCCTCCCAATGCAAACACATCTACAAACCACGTCATTTACGCGCCGAAACGACTTAATCTCACGCTTGTCTGGCAGGTGGCCGCTGTGATAAGGCCCTTCCAGCCCCATGCTCCCCTACAGGGCCCTGTCATCCGTAGACAGTTCTGCTATGCTGCCGTCACGGACTGGTCCTTACTGCTGTTGGCCATGTCAGCAAAGGGCGAAGCTGCTGTACTGCTTGAACTACCACTGCTCATGATACAGGACATGGTGAGGACCTGGACTACTCCTGTTACACACAGAGTACTCAGCTTCTTGATATGTTGTACTTCCACCAGTTGTACTGGAGTCATGTACTGGCAGAGAGACTGTGCATTTGTACGACTGTACAGAAAGGCAACTCAAAATCATCTTTCAGACGACAGCGTGTTTAAGCCGAGCTCATCATCACAACAGCTTGTTACGATTTGGATTAAATCTAAGAGACTGAACCTCTGATATGAAGTGTGCTGTGCTCCAGGAGTCTCCAAGGCAGCAATCTGCCGAAGGTAAGCCAACAGCGCTGCTGCTGTTGTCCTGCTGCAGGAGGTCGAGTCCCTTGATGTTGCTGACGTGGCAACTGATGCCCGTGGAACCGTCAAATCATCCTGCATCAGCATATACCCATATAAAACCAACAGCAGCCGTAAACCTAACAGCAGTGCTGCATCAGCTGCAAAACCCTCACCTAAGCAACATATCATACAGCAGCAGAGTGAGATCAACTCCCAGCATGATCCCCAGGCAACCCCACAGCAACAGCAGCAACAGCAGAGACCAGTGCCAGCTGGTAGCGCCATGCACAGACTGAAACAGGCCTTGACACTCAACACCAGCAGCAGCAGCAGCAGCAGAAAACCTTGGAAACTGAGCATCAATCGTGCTGCACTGGTACCACCTCTTACTGCACAGCAGGTCAACCACTTGAATTGGCAAGCAGCTACAGCAAGAGCAGCGCCCGAGTTCCAGAAGTATATGACAGCAGACCAGCAGCAACTGCAGCAGCAGCAGCGGCTGACTCAGAGTATCTTACAGCAACTGCATCTGCCAGCTCAGCGATCACAGCAGCAGCATCAATGGGACCACAAACAGCAGCAGCTGCCAGGGCCAGTAGGAGAAGCAGTAGAACAGCACAACAGCAGCTTTCCAGCCCAAGTAGTGACAGCAGCAGCAGCAGCAGCAGCAGCAGCAGGGGTAGGTGTCCAAGTGCCTTCAGGCAAAGCACCTTGGAGCAGGATCAATGGATGTCAATCCAGCAGTTCCACTGTGCTGAACTGCAGCCTGAATTCAAATTTACACTTGAATCCATGTTTGCACAGTAAGAATGCTGACAGCAGAGGCTTAGGCAGTAAAGTGACGCAGGATGCTACACAATGTAGCATGCACAACAATGACAGTAGGAGCCACAGCAGCAGTCAGATTGATCGGCTGAAACAACGCCTGACAGCTGACTCTGCTGCTGGCACTACAGCACAGCCACCAGCAGCAGTACTGGACGCTTTGACTGGTGTGACAGCTGCAAGCAGTGATGACTTGAACAGCAAGAACTGCATGATTACCCCTCATGCCCACTCCACCAGGCTGAAACAAGGCCTGATGATTGATACAGGTGCAGCAATCCCTGTGGCAGGTCTCAGGGCAGGAGATAAAACCCTGGCAGCTGCCTTTACTGACAGTACATCAATTCACAGAATAACAATAACTGATCCATTACAAGTTCATGCACAAGATGGGCTTGCTTGTGTACCTGAAACACCTCAGCTTGGGATTGTGCAGGATTTCACAGGGCAACCTGCAGCACAGCAGCAGCAGCAGCAGCAACAGCAGCAACAGCAGCAGCAGCAGCAGCAGCAACAGCAACAGCAACAGCAGCAGCAGCAGCAGCCAGACTTGTCAGCTTCCACACATGAAGCAGCTTTGACTGACTGCGTTTCCTGCCTGCAGCTGATAACAGTTGAACGGTCAAGCGGGTTGTTCTTCCACATTCACAGGGCTTGGATTGGTGCCAACATGCGAGCAGCACTGACGGCAGCAGCAGCACCAGGTGCGCTAGAATAAAACCCTAATATTACTGCATAATTTCTCAGTTCTTTCTGCTATTTTCTGATTATTTCTGCAGAATACATGACATCACAATTTGATGCTGTATATAATGGTACCTGAAGTGTGGATGCCATCTATAACAGTACTATTTATGCATAGTATGCATATTGTATATTGTATGAATAAATCAGTCAATCTATTGATGTGTGTGCCGGTGTGTGAAACATCACAATTTCAGCTCTGAGAGAGACATAGACAGTGTTTGAGAAGTCCCACTGCAGCTCTGAGCAGCTGCTGCTTCTGCTTGTTGTGACAGACCGTATCCTGCACTACTGCTGCTGCTGCTGCTCTGTAGGCTTGCCAGCATGGCTGCAACCACCAGCTGAGCCATTTCAGATGCAGCAACGGCAGCAGCAGCAGCAGCAGCAGCAGCAAGGAAGACACACAAGCAAACCCCAGCAGCAGCAGCAGCAGCAGCAGCCAGGGTCACCTGTGAATCACCTGAGGTGGCTCCTCCATGGGCTGGCAACGCCGCAAGGCTTGTCAGAATGCAGTTCACCCACTGCTGCTGCTGCTGCTGTTGGCAGCAGTGTTATGAGTCTGAGTGTCAGTGCTTCTGGGTCCAGTGGTGACAGTAGCAGTCTGCTGACTGCTGAGAGTGAAGCTGTACTGCATCAGGATCTGCTCAGGTTCTTTGGCATGATGAGGTAAAATGATAAAAAAACAAAATACTAGAGGCGCTCACTGAGTATCACCCAGCAATGTATTGTATCTCATGTATATCTTTCATTTCATCACATATACGAATACAATACACAATACAATACACCGTGAGGGGCCTGCACCCTCCCCAGTCCTCAGTAAATATAAAAGGAATGAACTGTAACACATATTGTTTGAGCAGCAGATGTGGGCAGCACTTGGCCTGATTGCTGGGATCATTGTGATGCATGTTATCACAAGAGCCAGTTTCATTCCTTTGTAACAGTCAAAATTAAAGAAGCATTGTGGTCACTGGCATGGCATGTCGATGATTTTTCAAGACATAGATAAACTTGACGTTCAAGTTGATGGAGATCAGAGCATAACATGTCACTTTGTTAGATATGTAGAAAGGGTAACATGTCACTTTGTTATATTTGCAGGAAGTCTTCCTACACCGTTAGGGTCACACACTGGGCTCTTTCTCAGTGGTGGTCAAGTTGCTTTTTATACTAGTTGCTGTCGATACAAGTTGCTGCTGATGTTGATGTATTATTATATGTACAGGGATCCTGCACTAGCATGTCAACTGCCTGGACCATTCCCTGGCGATACACCAACCTGGCAGCAGCAGCAGCAGCAGCAGTCACAGAAGGAGTTGATCCCCAGCCATCAAGCATCACCTGCTGCTGCCACCATCAGATCAGCAGCAGCAGCAGCAGCAGCAGCAGCAGCAGCAGCAGAAGGAGGAGGAAGAGGCGGCAAAGGCAACTTATGGGAGAATGATCCTCTACTAGATGAGAAGATCAGAGCTCTGCAGTCAGGACAGCAGCAGCAGCAGCAGCAGGTTCATGCTGGTGAATTGCCAACGGCGGCAGCAGCAGCAGCAGCAGCAGCGGCACCTCTGTCAGCCTTTACCCCCCTGAGCTCCATCACCAGCTGCACACCAGCTGCCCTGGCATGTGAGTCGCTGCTTTTTAGGTTGACTCATTTAGCCTGACAATCTGGTGCTTTTTAGGTTGACTCAAGCTATAAGCATGATTCTTAGTACTGTTCTTTCCTCCCTTCTTGATACCTGAAGACCCAACACTGGATGTTCATCGGCATGCTGCATCCTGACAACAAGGGTCGCTGACTACAATACGATCACAAGCTACTGTATTAGTACTATTCCTTGTCGTTGTGATACTCAAGAACAATCCATTTCAACTGCATGGCTGCATCATCCGTGACCACAGGGGTTGCTGACTACAGCAAGCTGGTGGCTCACCGTGCTGCAGCAGTGGCAGCCAGGAGGCGCTCATGCTCAGACCAGGTGGTAGCCGGCCCAGATGAGCAGCAGCAGCAGCAGCAGCAGAGGTCAAAGTGGGGGTGGGGGTTTGCACCTGGTGTCCACAAGCACAGCAGCAAGATGCTGAGAGCCTTCATGCAGGTGACTAAAGTATTACACACACTACACACACACTGAGTGAGAGAGCTGTCATTGGCAATTTGCTATCAAAGCAGTTCAATATTACAAGAAGCCTGTCTGCAGGCTGTGCTGCTGTGAACTTCCAAGCAATTTGAAAGGAATGGAAACCTGGAAACGTGCAGAGTTGTGGGGGGG